>JAODUH010000013.1:430852-447547 GCA_027564835.1 Typhlichthys subterraneus | reverse complement strand
CCCTCCCCCCCCCCCCCCCCCCCCCCCCGCTGCGATTCCCCTTCCTGGCTATGCCGATAAGGTATGGGAGCTTATCTGATTCTTCTTGCTGAGGAAGCCTGATTGCATCTAGGCTGTGAAGTCACTTTAGGCTCAGGAATAGCCACAAGGCAAAACTCACTGTTAAATGAGTCACGGTGTGGATAAACAGCACCGCACCACATTGTGTCATATTGAAATTATATGAGCGCAGTGTCACACTGAGAGAACTATTTTCAAATGACATGTCATTGAGTTCATTGTTTATTTATTTCGTTTTGGCTGCAGGACTGCATTGACAATGGAAGATGTCACATTAAGGACATTTTGGAATAACACAACTCATTCTTTAAGACTTCCTTAAATAAGAAACTCTCTGTCTATCCTGTCTAGTAGCATCACAACCTGCCTGCCACTTGATGTAATTCTGCCAGTGATGCAGCATATCATCTGTACAAGTAAAAAGGCTTTCATCAATGTGTAGGATACAGAAGGTCAATCTATAACCATAAACAATCATATACAGTGGGAAACTGACATTCATTTACATGAAGACAAAGATCCCGTAACACTGTTGGTGGGTGTTAAATGCCTTGCAGTACAGTATCTGAACTTTGCGGCCAAACCACAACACGTGTATTTCAGCTATCGGACATGGGGGTGGTCTATCTTGTGACCGTGGGGAGCTAAAATTCCCAGGCAGTGACTTCTGGTTCAAGGTTAATGCCTGTTGGCTCACCTCTGGACACACACGGCCTGTGATTGATGCATGCTCCGTCGCCATGCCTGAGGGATTAACACAGGCGGCATAACAGCGCCACTGTTTACATTCGCCGACCTCCCGCGTCACCTTAGCAACGCACCAGGGATTACTGTCACAGGCAGAGCCCTGACTGTGTGGCCGCATATACACCATCACGCTATAATGTATATACACAGTGTATACGACGGACCGTGCATTCATGCGCTGTGAACCCAGCAAATTTCAGTTCACCTGAAAGTTTGGAACTCAGCTGTTCACGTCGATGGAATTGAGTAACCCTGGTTTCTTCTTCATCCAGTATGCACTGTAAGATATTGGATATAGTCTAGCATTTGGGTATTTGACTCTCAGATGAAAGGTTGCGGGTTAAAGCCCCACCATGGGTCTGTAAGCATCCTTGAACAAGATGTATTTGTAGTGTACTCACGTATGTATCTTAGGATAAAAGCTACTTACAGTACGGTATTGCTAAATGCCCTAACTTAGTGTATAAATCAGGCTCCAACCTTGTACAGTAACTGAACACGGTCTGATATTATGTAAATATGCAACTGTGTACCTTACAATGGAACAGTCGATGCCTTGCTCTTGTCATTTAACTGTCTGTGTTAGAAACATGTTTACGGCACATATTAAGGCATATTGATTTCTTAATCAGGTCAAGTCTTGTTCAGTTATTTTCTGTATCGTTTCAATTGTTAGTCTATTATTATTTATATATTTGCATTATTATTGTTTTTTAAATTATGTTATTTATTGTTACATTTAAAAAATATATATTGTAATACAATTCTAGTTATTATTATTTATTTGTTTTTTATTTGACACAACAGAAAGACTAAAATACTTTGAGTACTAACCCTATAAGCATCAGCACACATCACATAGGCTGATGAGGTATAAAATATAATTCCTAAGGAATTTCCGGTGTAATGCTATATACCAGGGCTATTCAACTCCGGTCCTGAGGGTCAGCACCCTGCATGTTTTAGATCTCTCCCTGCTCCAACACATGATTCAATGTTGTTAGAAGCCTGATAACGGCCTGTTCATTAGAATCAGGTTTGTTGAAGCAGGGAGAGATCTAAAACATGCAGCGTGCTGCCCTCCAAGACCGGAGTTGGATAGCCCTGCTATATAACCTTATACAGTAAATTACTGTATGTTAAAGGTAAACAGTGCCTTTGGGCAATGAACGAATTGTATGTATATGGGTGTTAGAGAGAGAGAGGGGGGGGAGGGGGGTCCACTGGCATTGAAAAGGGCAGGCATTTCAAAAGGTAGGTGAATGTCAGTAGGCTAGCTAAATAGCCTACTTGATTGACACGTGACGAACATGTGAACCAGCGAAGCCAGTTGTGGAATCAAACTCTTGCCTCTGGCAGAAACCAGTTGAGAAGAGTGAAAACATTTTCTATCGAGAAAAGTGTTTGCTCTTCTTTCATTTAAGAAAAACTCTCCAGTTCAGATAAAACTGATGCTGTTGCAGAATCTACCGTTAGGAACCACCATTGTTGTGTTTGAGCGCTTTCACTGTCTGTCCACCTAAACCACACCCTTAGCGGTCAGTACGATGCTGATTGGTCAAACTCACCGGGACAGAGTGCATCATGGGATCCTCTCCTCTTCTCTGTGCTGGATGCGGCCATAGCGGTCGTCGTCCCTGGCTAGTAATTGCTGACGCGCCAAAGCCAACATATCCCTGGCCAGCCCTTAATAGTTTTCATTTTTCTTCCTTACAGGATGGCCTCTGAGATGCCATCATGAATGATCAGCGCCCGGCTACCATCGCCAGCTCCCTGTGGAGGAAGGTTACCACCCATTTCTCTGTGTTGTAGGCTGACCCCCATCCAAAAGCGTTGTCTTCCTCACCTCTAAACCTCTAATGTCCCCGTAGCATCCAGCGAGCAGCGCACGATTTATTGAGCAGATTTTCCTGACCACAGCTTTCATCGCGGGGACCGGGGTGGCAGGGCCATGCCAAAACACACTCTCTCTCCATCCATCTCAGTTTCTCTCCATCTCCCTCCCTGTCTTTTATCTCTCTCTCTCTCCCTCCATTTCTCTCACTCTATATCCATCTCTCTCTATATCCCTCCATTTCTCTCTCTCTCCATCCATCTCTCGCTCTGCATCCAACCCATCAAGAATGTGGCACTTGGTAAACTATTCCCTGAAACTAATTTATCAGGTCGTGGCGGTGGTTAGGCTATACGCTAAAGAGGCAGGTGCAGGTGGGACCAACGCTAGCTAACCATGCACTAGGCTAAACATGTATCTTTGTTCAGTTCCCGGGACATTTTTGCTGTGTAAAAAAAAAACGGTAACACTAGGCTAATACTTAAAGGAAATAAATGACAAGGAAACTTCTAGAATCTTCAGAGCCAACGAGGCAAAACAAAAACCTTTGCGTAAAAAACGTCTGCGAGGAATAGCGAGCTCTCTCGGTCGGCCTTGCGTCCATTATCCTGTCTCATTTGCGCATGCTGCGATTTAGCGGAGCGCGGAGTCCCGACAGAGCACTCGGAGGCGAACCGCAGAATGTCAAACCACTTCACTCTCAATCGCGCCATTACACAAAACCGCTGTTGCAAGCCGTTGCCACGGTGTCTATGGATGGGTTGTACACTTGGGCTTTGAAAGAAAACACGGAGTGATAATAGTGATTACTATAACTGTCATTTACACCCTCGGGGGACAAATATGTTGTTTACAATGACAATATGCGTCTGGTTTGTTGATACGCGTGTGCCTCCCCCCACCAAAGGAAATAAATAAATACTACTCCCACCACAGGACTACAGCTGACACATTTCCTATGTTGTCTACCTTGTTGTTGAATCTCCGAAACATTTTGGGCTTCCCGTGTCCTATTCTGGTGTGTCTTCATATGCCGGGGCTCAGCCTGTCAGCTGTAGCAGGGCCGCGAGACAAATGCCAATCTGATTAGCCCTCCTCCCCTGACACCATTTTAACATCAGTGACTGGATTGTTCGCAGCGTTGGGAAGTAACTGATTACATGTAATCTGTTACTTGTAATTGAATCAATTACTTGTAACAATATACATAAAAACAGTAACTGTAATCCATATTTATCAATATTAACACCAGCATTGATGTGTCTCATCACAGATCAATCCTGTTACTTAGTTATAAGCTCAAAAAACATTTTAGGGTGCAGTTACACTTTAATGCTTTAAGACTGCGTTGGTGGATACTGTCGGAGCTATCTCCAAATGATTGTGTGCCATCTGATTGAGATGGGGAAAGTGCTCTGTCAGGCCTGGTTTAGCTAATGACGCAGGCAGCAGCGTATAAGCGTGCCGTATACCTAGAATAATTGTTCATGGAAATTTTAAGATTCCTGCTCCTTCACCTGAACAATGCCGGGGCGTTTCACGCTGGAGCAGATCCTTCCCCAAGATTGATCGCTCTGCTTATAATTTCCTAATTTCCAATCCACTGTGGGACTTAACTGGAAGCGGACATTTTTTCCTGAGCACCGACCATGTTCATTTTATTTCCTCACAGGGCTAAATGGGAAGAATCTTCCAGGCCATTAAGCAGACAGTCTTTGTCGTAAAAGTTTTGTTGGCAGTCAGTCTCTCTCTCTCTCTCTCTCTCTCTCTCTGCTGTGGAACGGAAAAGTCTGTTTGATCTGCAGCCTGCAGGTTAATAGAAATCAGCCTGCTCATCTGTTGGCTCATCAGCAATAGTGGATTGAACTTAACTACCCACCTTCGCCCTGTCAATTCAAATTTGAGAAAAATCCACTAACACTGACCACAGCCTAATCTACCTCTGTCAGATAATCACTGTTTCACTGTAATCCCCTTCAGGAACAAAATGACAATAACCCCAATTTTTGAGCCAAATTGGCATGTCTTGACCTCGCCATACTTTTTCGTGCGCTGTCCTGTCTGTGTGGCTGTTAATGCTGCTATTGTCCAATCTGTCTCAATAACCCCTGCACTGCTTATCAAATATTCTGTACAGCTATGTATACCCTATTAAACGTGAACTGTGGACAGCTGAGAGACTGTTGAGACAAACTGAAACTATTCTGTTGACTGTGACTGAAGGTTTCAGAAGTTACGCTTCTCCGATTATAGATAAACTGTGACCAGAAATATGAGTTCATCTTTATTGGTTGCCTGAGTGACGGAGAGATTAGATGCTGCTTTAAGCAGATAGATGTGGCTGAGAGCGGCCAAGTCAAAATGGGAGATGGAAGAAAACCAGCCAGGCTATGTGACAGGAAAGAAGAGGTCCTTAACATAACTTGCCTATGAAATCAAACAAAGCAAAGTATGCGATGGATATGTGTGTGTGTGTGTGTGTGTGTTGGAGGGGGCACAGTATACTGTAGGCTAGCGTGTTGTAATCAGCTGATTACAGACTGATTGAGAGGCTTCAATCAGCAAATGAAATGTGTAAGCATTCAGGTGAGGGAAGTTTCAATCATCATTTAAGCAATAATTAACGGGATGTCAACTCTCTGTTAGTGCCGAGTTTAGTGCCTAAGCAGAGGTGTGTCTCTGAGACGTGTCCATGTACCATTGCCTGGATGGTATGGCGGTGACAGATACGTGTTTATGTCGTTTGTTTTGCAGATCAGTAGAACTTACGGAGCTCTGAATAAACACCGGTAACAAAACAGTATTGTGTTAACACTTTCAATTAGCATAGTCTTATTTATATTACAGTATACCAAAGGAAAACAGTATGACTGTGTGCAGATGAATATATATTAATAATAATATATCTTCTTGTCTTTACTTTTTTGCGGGCTGTTCATAATCCAAATGTGAATAATTTTGAGAAAATGAAGCCCATTCACAACACGAATACAATGGACACTCAGTCACGAGGCTTCTCATGCCAGGAACATTATAATCATATATATTGTATGTATGTATGTATGTATGTATAAGGTATGTATAACTACTGTTCATTTGATGTTTGAGTTTGATATATGTTGCTTTATGTTGCTTTGTCATGTCTCTCTTGAAAAAGAGAATCTCAACAAGGGTCACCATGGTTACATAGATGTTATGTGACAAGGTTCCCCCCACATCATTTTAATATGCTCCCCTACCTCTTTAACATCACTTATAGTAGTACTCACATGCACCATCACTTCATGACGTAGGTTGACAGCTATACATACGTACTGTATATGAACATCTGAAGCTGACAAAGGGGGATACCAGTGGCGTTCTGGCCACATGTGCCTGTCCCAGACAAGTCGGATGGTTTCCTTTTGAGGTAGCTGGATTTGCAAAATCACATTTACTTGAGAATTCGATGTAATGATCTATATCTCAACATCTGCTGATTAGTTCACACCAACTGAGCTGCTTCAATCTGCTATACTGGCTATGTTGTTGTTATTGTGGTTTTCCTTCATGGAAACATTTCAAAAACTACTATAACTCGGGTTACCCCCACTGGCTAGGCCAGTTGTTAGTATTTAAGCCATGCTAAGATAGCCTCGCGAGACCATCCTGATCTTGCGAGCTTCGGATGAATTTCGACATGAGTATTAGTCTGGAAAGCCTAGGAATCATTTTGAATGTGTCCGAGTAGCAATTGAACTTTTCAATCAGCGTCATGTTGATAGCTATATGGGTGTGGTTTAGGTGTGTTTACCTGTAATCTGATTCACTGATTCTACCTGTAATCTGATTCACTGATTCTCTGTAACTCTGGTGATAACTGAGGGAAGTTAATTGCTCAGGTCTGTAAATTAGGCTAGGCCTGGGCTACTACCTGGACTCAGGAGCAGCCTACTACCTGGACTCAGGAGCACATATGTCACTAAGCTTGATTAAGATGCTTTTTGGTCAGGGAGAAAATGTGAGCAGAGACACAAATCCACGTTGATTTCACACGTCAATATGTGTATTTCTCATAACAAGCTACAATCGGAGTCATTGGACATATTAGCTCACAGCTGACATTGAAATTTCACTTTGGATGGTATATGGCATGTGACTTTTATGGTATGTAGGCCTATGTTCAATTAAATGTATGCTCTACTTCTCGAGATAATAAATATAGGCTATGTGCAACTTGCATGCACAAATATAGTCTACACAAAAGTGAAGTAACTATGTGAAACTTACTTGTAACTGACATTAACTTAATATTAATATAATATTTCTGAAGGTTTATCAGTCTTAGTAGAATTAGGCTACAAATACACATTTAAGCCAGATGTGCATGTGTCCGCGTGTCTGTGTGCTTACTTGCCATGCGTTTGCATGAGTGTGACTCATACTGACAGACGGAGAAACCAGGTGCTGACGATGACTGTTCCAGTAGCTTCTTCTCATACCAGTCACGACAGATGCCGAAGATGACAGCGCAGGCCGGGGAGAGCGTTGACATCCTTCTGTGTGCGACATACATCAAAACGTGCTGTCGGTTTTCTGTCTAGTTGCCATCGACGAAAGCCTTGTTTGCAGAGTTTCTACTCAACACCAAACCATCTAAACTACACACCTTGGAGACGATAGACTGCTTTTGCTTTATAAACAATGTTTAGGCTATTTCATATTTCTATGGAAATAGTTTACTGCGGGCCATTAGAGCTATTTGACAATATTTGTAATAGCCTACCCAGTTTGTTATTGCTTTTCTAATTTATTAATGGGCTGCTAAAAAATAAATGTTTCTAACTAAACATTTTGTCAATAATGTAGGCTGTATGTGAATACACAAACTAGGCTGCATATCATTGCAGCAGGAGGAAACTATTTTAAGTAAACCTTTACAGTATTTATATAAATTCCATGTTTTCATATTAAATTCAAAATAATTAAATTAATTGTAGCCAAACATACCTACATGCCTACCCATTCTAAAAACAATACTGCCTACTCAATAATATAATAATTTAATAGGCAATAAATTATATACATGTGGTGGGTGGGGCATAGTATGAAAAATTAGTGCTTTTGCTTTCGGTGAGGCTGTACTGCCCCCTAGTGGTGTAATAGATTAATACAAAGAAATTGCATTATGTAGGATATTATAACATTTATAGAATAGATTGTACTACTAGTCTGGCTAAAAATAGAAAACTATTTTAAAATAACAATTCCTTTTTTTTTGTACAATTAATACATTAGATTTTTAAAATGGTATCTGCTTAAATGTAGGAATTATATTAAACCACTTATTATAAATATTAATGCATATATATACTCAAATTTGAATCCCTTAAACAAAAGTATTCATAATTTAATTGCTGACATAGATATTTTGGTGGAAAAGAAGCGATCTGAGCAAGGCCACATTCCCCATAAAAGCAGCCATTTTCATCCATTATCATGTCCTAATAGCTTGCTCAATGATGCAGCATGTAATATAGCTTCACTGGTCAACCAAGACATATGTCATTAGCCCGAGCAAATGTTACGTTGCAATGCTACACAAAGCATGCCTAGTTTGTATTGCGTTGACTCTGCGATGTGGTATAACACATCGCATCAACGGCGGCAATATATCAAACAATTGTCTAGGATTTGCTCTACTTGCACCAGTGTATGAGCGAGCAGCAACCCTAGCAACTACCATGAATACCCTTCTCTGCTCCCCAGTGGAAAAACTGTAGCGGCAAATAAATTAAACATGTGTCATTGAGCATGCTAAATGGCTTGCAACACATAATCATCTAAATAATTATGAGTCTGCCATTAAAGTGAGCTAGATGGATGGCACATAAGGCCTTATGGAAAACGAGGTAATGGTGCAAGATTTGAAAATGGGGGGCAGTGGGGGGGAGGGGGGCAGAGAGAGAGAGAGAGAGAGAGAGAGTGAGAGAAATTGGGATTTAAAAAAGGGAGTGAGCGAATGTGAGGGAACTGCAGTTTTATGTGTAATTCCTTCCTTTAGACATCAGGCTTTTCTTCTCGCCGTCAAGACCCAGGATGACATTGCTGAGGGACAATGGCGTGATTAGTTCAATCAGAAAAAGCAGTGGAGGATTGTGGGTAGGCAGTGGTGCTCAGAGGTGCCATTTTGTCCCCCCCTGCATTTCATTAATCATCACCCTGAAGCCCCTGAATCAGTTCAGCTGATTGGCAGCTCAAGCATTTGTTCCCATGTGGCAATCAGCAAGCTGAGAAAATCAGTTCACAGCCTTCACAACATTACATGAGATTACATTTACAACATTCAAATTGTTTTGCTATGTACAAGTCTTTAACTTTTAAAATTATTATTATTAACTGGAATGTGTGGCTGAATTTGCATCTACCAGATTCAAAACTCGACTTCAATTAACCCCCAGCCGAGGGTTTTGTCAACGCGTTTTTCTAAGTATTTAAGTTTTATTATTATTATTATTATTTCTAAGTTTTATTTGCCTTTTGTTAAAAATAGATACAAATCGTATATTAACAGCGAGACCTTTAAACATAGTAATCATCTCAGTAATAAACACAATCTGGTTTATTTTTAATAAAAAAATATAAAAAATAAAATGTAAAAAAAAAAAAATTGTAATAACTCCCATGCATCATTCTAAATGTTGCATCTCATCAACCGACATGTATGGCTACAAAACTAATGTCCGCTTCATGGACAATGTGGTTCCCAAAACTGTTGTTGCCCCTCTCAACAGACCATTACATTGTATGCCTGGTGCATGCCCTGCATTATGCAGCCTTGTTGTCTGGAAAATGGCATGTATTTGCTAAATGGCTGTAGTGGAAAATGTTTTGTGGTTCTTCTGATTTAAAATAAAATAACGATTTCAATAATAATAATAATAATAATAATAATAATACAAATACAAATAATAATAATCAGCAGAATAATGTGGATATAACAGCTCATGTCTATAGATGTCAATACAAATGTTATTTACAAATCCAGGAATTGGAAAAATCTGCACACACTAGAATGATGAATTCTCTCGTTTGGAGGAAATACCTGGTTAACAACTAGATGTATACTATAGTTGTTTGTCTTCTTGCTTGCTTCTGCACCCCTTTTAAGCTGTTTTTGATGCCTAGCACCAATTTACTGGTCTAGAACATTTTGGCTGTAAAAATAGATTTGATCCTACATACATTTTATATGTGGTTTAAAAATTGCATAATTACACAGCAGCAAGAATATAAATTTCACTTATCTATTTAAAGACATATTTGTATAGAAGATACTTTGTTAATTATCGTAGCAATTTTACATTTTTCACATAACCCCTGTAATATCTTTACATACCCCTAGGGGCATGTACACTGGGATATGAGATATTGAAACAATCCTAAAAACCAAATAGACACAATAATTGAAATATGGATTGTAATTGCTACAGTAAGTAATATTGCTTCACAAAATCCCTAGTTTAACTTATTGTGTTTCAATAATATAGTGTACACGGCTACAATTGTACTTACATGACAGTATATGTACAGGTATGAGTTATTTTACATTCCCAAAGGAATATTTAGTTGCATCTCCTTTGGAGCCAACATTTCCTAAAACCTTATTAAAACTAAGCACAGGTCTGAATGACAACCTCCGGCCAATATAAAACAAATCAATATGAACCTGTTCTACTAGTCTACTTAAATTGGGCTGTGATTTCCCTGAGGATGCTCTCTGGGTAGCACTGGGCAATACAATAAGAACGAAGTAATGGCGTAACATAACAACATAATGAAATTGATTCCGACAACCAACCAAGTATTTTCCTCAGGGGTGTAGATACAACCACTGGGAAAACGAAACATGCTCGTGAGCGTCCTCTGTTGACCATAAGGTGTTACAACTGCTTTTCTCCAGTGGAGAAAACTCACCGTCACACATATTCAACAAAAGGTTTCAAAGCTTTGATTGCATGTATTGAGGAATGGGCTGGCTTTATGTACAACACAATTATTCTACTCGCAGGAGTGAAAACTCATCTCACTAGCTGGAATAACGAATGGATGTTTCTGACTGTTTAATTGGACATGAAGAAAACATGTATTCCATAAAGTGTTGTGTATGTGTGTGTGTACTCAAAACCAAAGTTATAGTCCATTCATCCATCGTCACCTGCTTATCCAGAGTCAATACACAGGGCAGCAGCTCCAGCAGGGGACCCCAAACTTCTCTTTCCCGAGCCACCCACCTGACTGGGGGATCCAAATGCATTCAAATTAATGTACTTGCACTTGCATTGAATATGTTTCTAAAGAAAGGTTTTACTACCTGAATGTTATACTTCGATGAATGCAAGGTTGTCCCAATGCCCATGTTGCTATGACATCAAAGGTAGGCATATTTGAAGAACATAAGCTGAACTAAAAGAAAACATTCATACTTTATTATTTTTATTATTATTTTAGGAATTTTTTTATTGATAAGGCATATAGCCTACAAATATGTTGTAATCATCATGTAATGTATGCTTCTGTCCACACGGAGGAGACAAATCATAAGATATCAAAAGTTACTTAAGGACACAAGTATCCACAATACAGCCTAACCAACCCTACCAATCGTAATTTCAACAGGGGTAGTTAACCTATCCGCTGTAACTCGATGTGGGCAGCAGCCGAATAACGCAAATATGACGTTGCCTTATTACGTCACCATGTCTTTGCCATCAGATATTTCCCCTGCAGAGAAAATATAAGGCCGTCACAGTGCCTGCGTGCCACCGTCCGTGTCTATATCCAGGCTGAACGGTGCCCAGTGGCATCCTCCTGAGTCTGGTGATGTCTGAACCGCCCACTTACCTACACGCAGCGCCTCCAATTGGCTGTACATACCAAAGAGTATTAGTGAACCGAGAGGCGATTGGCGAGTAACAATGTCAAGCTGTCATCAAATTGTCACTTGCAAATTGTTGAATAGATGCGGAACAGAACAGAAGAGAAGAGGATACGGTAGCGGACACGGGCTACAACTCAGACAAGGGGGCAGACATCTAGCCAAACATTATAAGCACATTTTTCTATAGTTTTTGTCCCGCTGTGGTGGCATTTTACTGTATTGGTTAGTTTGTGTACTGTGAAAATGGCGCAGCCAGACGGCAAGAAAATATTCTTTGAGAACCTTTCTGGTGCGGGGAAAGCCATCGCCGTTCTGACGAGTGGAGGTGATGCTCAAGGTACCGTGCCAATATAATCTATCTACCGGTACCCTGTGCCATGTTATTAAGACTGGATAAATAAAACATTATGCTACCAACTATATATGGTGTGCCAAACTCTCCCTACCCACACGTTTACTGGCAAGCCTGCAGTTATATCAGTGTATCCTATTTAAGTTATTGCGCAGGTAGATATAGGCTAGATAAAACGCACGCAGGACAGTGTGCCGGTGTCGTGCCGATATTGCTCCCCCTCCGTACAAGCAGTTTGCCTACGTACATTTTGATGTTGGCAACTCCATCAGAATTACTTGGAAGAAATATAGCTTCACGACTCAAGTTCCACTTGCCGTCTATTGTTTTGTGTGAACTTAAAACAGACATTTAGGCGTTGTCTTTACAGACAGCATTATAAAACGTATCGTATAATCTAAAATACCTGTAGGCCTACTGTACAAGGAACAATTTCGTCCAAACGTCCCCTTTTCGGTTACTAATGGCTAACGTCACCAGCCAGGCTGTCAGTGATTCGCAGCATTTCTTTGCGTAATGCACATTGAATGACTGTCAAGGTGACCCTGCGTAATAAAACAGATAATCCATCAGAATTACACATTTACGAAGCAGTGATCTGTTGAGGCACTGTTTCAAGTGAAATGTGGATACCTCTGGTATCGTGTGTGTACGTGATCGGCTGCATTTAGTCACCGCGGATGCTCTCCTCCAAGCTTGCGTCAGAGAGGAAGTCACGTGTTGTCGAGGCTTTCGGAATGCGTCTACAGCGCACCAGAGAAACTATGGGAAAAGCCGGTTGGTTTGTGTGTAGGCAGGCCTGAATAACACTTTGTTGCATTTCCGCATTAAACAAATAAGCAAAATGTTCCTAATATTAATACACAGACTACTGAACATTTGAACAAACTATTAGGAAGATAACATTGCATCCTGTAGTTTCTTCCAATAATGTTCTTGCTCTCTGTTGAATTAAAATGGTCTGAACACATTTTTAATAAAGGGGGAGCCCCCACAGTTAACACACACACACACACACGCACACACACACACACACACAAATGTACACTCATACAAAGACTTCAGTTGACCCCAGAACAAACAGAAACAAGTGAATCAGTGGCATTCAGGCTGGAAGGTCAGTGTCAAACGCATTACATGACCTTGGCTTTGACATTGTCATGTAATTCCGCATGAGGGCAGTTAAGGGCTCTGTGCCAGTCATGAGTAACAAGTTCAACCTGATAATCCCCCCCCCCTTTATTTTTTCTCTGTGAATGTACAGCCAGGCCTTTTCTGTAGCCTTGTTACATAACTAGAAAGTAGCCTATTTAGTGCAGTGAGACTGATGACTCATAGAAAGATATCGACCTTAACTGGATGACTGCAGATGCATTCCTTCAGTGTGAATGTGTGTGTGTAAGTGAAGAACATGCCTTTATATTTACATTTATAATATATTATTATTGTTATTATTATTATTATTATTATTAATTTTTTTTTTAATTTTATACACATTAATTCATAATAGTTTTATAATTATTCTTTTTTTTTTTTGCCGGACAGCAAATCGCTGATTGCCTGGTATTCACAGTGCTAGTGCTCGTCTGCTGTACGGCTCGCAATGCCTGCTAATTTATAGAGAGGGAAGAAACTCTATCCTTTGTCGTATAATTATTCAGAGCCCCTGCCCAGTCTGCCAGAAATGACCCAAGCATTATCCATCATCTATTCCCACTGTTGAGGTTAAGCCAACATTGACGTCCAACACCTCATACCGACATCTTAGTTTTGTGAGTTTTACAAGTTCACCATATATGGCAATACAGCCTCGCTGTAGAGGAACGTTGGCTGGGAACACAATAAGACCTAAAAGAGACACTCACATTCCAACGGTCCATGCAACTATCCAGCAAATAACATTCAATGAGTTTACATGTTCATTAGTTTGATTAAAATACACCGCAGGATTTCATCCCTGTTCACATTCTGTCTTATAGGAATGAATGCCGCTGTGCGCGCAGTGGTGCGAATGGGAATATATGTGGGAGCAAAGGTTTACTTCATTCGTGAGGTGAGTTCTGCTTTTGAGTGCCAATAGTTTCATCCGCTTGCTAAGATGCCACCTGTTGCTCTCTTGCCTTCCTGATGTAGACCTTCTGAAACAACGTTAATGAGAAGCATACTTACTTTCATGAAAACGTGTCTTGTCTGTTGGGAACGTATGAAACAGAGACAGCCCTAAAAAGCTTGGTTCAGGCTAGACTTGAGAGTAGCGGGGCTAGACGAATATAGTCATGGCCGCCACGGGCCACTCAGACCACTCAGTTCATCTGGAAGCCAAAATGAATAATTGGTGGAGAGATGTTCTTGTTAACAGACGAAGCCAAATACCAGTAACCCAGCCAATGTGTCACATCACAAATCTCTTGTGTCACACGTTTTTTCAATTTCATTACACACACAGTTTAATTTAACACAGTTAAATTAAGGAAATAGGACAAAACATAGTTTACATGGTAGTCTGCAAAATTACAATTGGCCACTGGGTGTGCATTGCAGTTGGCCAAAAACATTCGGTTTTAGTGCCCATGGACACCGGACAGACACCCAGCAAATGTCTAGCTCAGCATGTAAGAATCAGAAGCCCTGTTGCCTGTCCTGCTCACTGCTCTCTACCCCCCCCCCTCCCTCTTTCTCCAAACACACACTCACACATTGGGGAGAGGTCTCTGGTTACATAACAGCAGCCAGTCCGTGGCATGCATCTCCAGCATGGGCACGACTAGGGCCTGCTCACGTCATGTGTATGTTTTTCCCATGACTGTTGCATTTTATTCTGTTGTGGCACCCAAGCTGCCCTCTTCTTCTGTGGACGTTACGTGTAGCATGAGCGCAGCTAACACCTGCTTGCGTAACACGTACGTTGACCCCCCCCATGCTGATGTACTGAACATGTGGTCTTCATTGTTGTTGCTGTTTCTGTTTTAGCTTTCACAACGCCGTTCACAAGCTGCTCCGCTAGGCGTGGCGTGCCTCTAGCTCACGGGAGAGACCCGCCATGCCCAACATGGCCCATCATGTGTGTTCGTTTGCTCCGCAGGGTTACCAGGGCATGGTGGATGGTGGGGACAACATTAAGGAGGCAAAGTGGGAAGGTGTCTCCAGCATGCTGCAGGTGGTGAGTAGATGCTGTGGGAAGCAGGTCCACCAGAGAGCATCGTGCCTTTTTTATGTGTTTTTTATTTTGTTCTCAAGCCCTGATAATAAACATGACGGGAGGGGAGTGGGGTGGAGACTGTATCCACGTGCTGTATTTTTGTCTTTAGGTAACACGGAGGATCACATCTCTTATGAGAGCGTCATGTTTTGAGCCGCTTAAACACTAAATAATGCCCATAAAATTAGATCTCTGCTGTCAAAATAGCCTCGGGCAAGTGTGAAACGATATTCATGTGGTGCTTCTGAATACGTGTACTGCCTAATTGTGCATAAGATGGAGTCAGTGATTGTAAGCTAACTACAAACTCAGCGAATACATCTACTCAGCGTCCACTAGCTGTGTGCCTGCTGAAATAATAATCCGGTGTTACCTCACAGCCCAATGTTGGGGGGTGGGGGCGGGGGGCTTTATAGGGAGAAGAGTTCAAATATATAACAATCCTCTCTACTAAGACTCCGCCGTTTACTGTAAATGTAACAAAAGACAAGGATTATATTTAACGCTGATCGTGGTTGCTGTCACTGAGGGCTCTCTCTCTCTCTCTCTCTCGCTCTCTCGCCCTGTCTCTCTCAATTCAAATCACTTTATTAGCATGACGTAACTCTTTCTCTGTCTCTCTCACTCTCTCTCTCTCCCTCCATCTTTCTCTCTCCCTCTGAGTGTATCTTTCTCTTTATTGTCTCTCTCTCTCTCTCTCTCTCAATTCAATTCAATGAAATTTGTTTTCAATTCAAATCACTTTATTAGCATGACCTAACTCTCTCTCTCTGGCTCTCTCTGTGTGGTTTGACTGCTGACCACTCGCGGCCACCAGGGCGGCACTGTGATCGGCAGCGCCCGCTGCCAGGAGTTCCGCAGCCACGAGGGGCGCCTGAAGGCGGCCCTCAACCTGGTGCAGCACGGCATCACCAACCTGTGCGTGATCGGAGGAGACGGCAGCCTCACCGGAGCCAACCTCTTTAGGGAGGAGTGGAGCGGCCTGCTGGCGGAGCTGGTGGAGCAAGGTGAAGGGCTGCTCCCATCCCTCCTCCCCACACACACACACACACACAAACTAAGGCCAGCGCCCACTAGTGGTGGCGTTTGGCGGCGCATCAAGGAATGTACTTTTAATCTGTTGACCCATGATCTTTGTGTGAGCTAAATAAAGGAGCTAAATGGTCTGAATCCACCACCTTGCCCCCCTGCCTCCCATGTCCTGCGCCCAGGGTCGATCGACGGCGATGCGGCCGAGCGGTACTCGGCCCTCCACATCGTGGGGATGGTGGGTTCCATCGACAACGACTTCTGTGGGACCGACATGACCATCGGCACCGACTCGGCACTGCACAGGATCATCGAGGTGGTGGACGCCATCATGACCACTGCACAGAGGTGAGGCACGATGGAAGCATTATGAGTTATGTTATGAGTAGACATGGGCATACATATATGTGTGTGTCTGTGTATGTATATGTATATATGTGTGTATATATATATATTTATATATGTATGTATGTGTGTATTAGGGGTGCACAATATATCGATTCAGTATCGTTATCGCAATATCACGTTGCGCAATATCATATCGAAGATGTTGC
>JAODUH010000013.1:402708-430752 GCA_027564835.1 Typhlichthys subterraneus | reverse complement strand
TGTGCCCTGATCAGCACCCGGGAAAGAACACACTAAGTGCCCACAAACAACTAAGGATTCTACAGTCATATATATATTCCATTTCAACATTCCAACAGTATGCGTACATTTTGCACTGGCCATAGGCGATACTATCTTGATAACGTGCCCCGTGTTGATTTTAGACCCGGTTTATGCTGGTCAAACACGCAATCATTTTTCTCTGCCTCAAGATATCAATGTGCCAGAAATGCTCTATAGACCACACCTCATGTTTAGACCAACACAACCCACAGGCGCTCAGATGGGCGCACGTGCGTTTGCTATTTAGACAATGTGGGCGCTGGACGGGAAAATGACAACTACGTCGGTCTGAAACTAGCAAAGACACCTGTGTTCCGCTTTGCGCCGGGTGTAAGACAGGGCCCTTTGAGTTGCTATTGTCAGTGTGCATGTTCACAAATGTATTAGCTAATACAGGCACATTGGCTACATGAATGTACCATATTAGCTATGAGTGTGTTAGTTATCACAGGCTATGTATAATTGTGTGTTTATGTTTTCTCATGCGACAGCAACATCACAAATTACCTGCAAGGATCAAGTGTTATCCGTTAGGCGATCTTATATTTCCTATAAATGTGTAGGTGTGTGTGTGAGATAACAGACTAATATACCCCAGACCTTGACTTGCGCGGTTGTGTAGATAAATAACATTATCCGGGGAGTGGTCATAATGTTTTGTCTCATCGGCGTATACTGTTGTGTGTGCGTGCGTGTGTGTGTGTGCGTGCGTGCGCGTGTGTGTGCATGTACGTGTGGGCTACCTAGCTGCAGAATAAACACCACTGCAGCAGCTCAGATTTTCACAAGAACATTTACATGTAATATGTGGATTTTTCTAATTATATAATTGTTTTATTTACTTGATCTTCTTTACATTTACAGTATATTTAAGTGAAGTGAATATACGGTCTGGATACACCAGGCTAGGGTCTTTACCCCTATGCCTTTTACAGTTGTTACCACTTCCTCTGTTTGCTGGGAAGAGGGGATTAGGGGGAGTAAAGGAAGTGAGAGATAGGGAGGCAGATGGAAGGGGGTGACTGTGAGTTGAATCACAGGGAGGCCAAAGGTAAAGTCTGCTCTCCCCGTCGGGCTGTTGTTGTCGAGGGCTGTAGCAGAGCACACATTCCATTAGGCAGTAAATATTGACTCAGAAGCGAACAACTGGTTTCTATTGCAGGGCAAACAAAGCCATTGTGTGCCTGGCAGCCTGGCCAGGCCTCTGTTTGCACACCATGCTGATGTCTGATAAGTGGGCCGCCTCAATCACAACGGAGACCTTGTACAGCTCTATGTGCCTCTCTCTCTCTCTCTCTCTCTCTATCTCGCTCTACCATTTTCTCTCTCTTCCTCGTCCCCACGCCTCTCCGCTGGTCTCTGTCTCGTGTCACGCTGCCAATCTCCTGCCTGTGCTTTTCAAGAGCACCAGGCCAACAGATCTCGGCTTTCCCAAACCGCTGACTAGGCAGCATCGGGTCGTGCGTGTTTTGCATTCCACACACGCACAGAGATCACTGCAGCAGCTTCTCAGATTTGTACTACATACATTTATATTTATATTTATGCAATTTTTACTACATTTTTTAAATATGTAGATTTGCTTTTTACATGTATGGCATTTGGCAGACACTTTTACCCAAAGCGACGTACGTTTGTCAATAGGTGAATACTGTGTAGGTCACACACCAGTAATCGGAATAATATTATATCAGAATAGTTACAGCATATTGTCTACTGTCATGTCACTATGTTATTCAGTTATCAAACAAAGTTCCTAATGGCCTGAATACTAAGTGCCTAATACTAAACTGCTAAATACATAAAAGCCGAAGTTTTCCGCAGCTGCATAGGCCTGTATTCACCGCTGGCATTAAAAGCCTGCCATGGTAACGGCATGAAGGGCTCACCGGAAACACACTTTTTTTTTTTTTTTTTCCTAATTTTTACTCCTCAAACGGCCTCAAACACACTTGACTACTAGACACCTGGCGAGACAAATAGCCGCAGTAATGTCTAACTTCATGACTGCACTGAGGGTGTGTCTGTTTGTCTGCCGATTAAAACGAGCCTCCAAGATGACCCTTGAACCACGCAGGGGGTTGGGTGGGGTGTGGGGGCAGGCGCACCTTATCGCCCACTTGGGATTATAAATTCCACACCCTCTTCCTGTCCCCATGCAGTGATACATCAATTCCCGGTCCATGGTGGCACAATATGAGCTGACTCAGCTTGGCAGGTTGTGCAACGTCAGACACGAGGAAACCCTTGTGGCTGTGTGTGAAGCAGGGATGCGCACATGTGGCAACACCTCACACCGTACAGAGGGTACAGTGCCTTAGCATCTGGCATCGCTGACGTCTGTGGCGTGAATCAACCCCTTGAAACTCCACATTTGAGTCTTGAATATACTGCACAACATTTATAAAAGGGGAGGAGTGACAAGTTGGCCTTATGGCCAAAACCTACCACTGTATATGTATGTAATTATCACACACTTGTACACTGCATGAATACAATACAGTATCATTAACAACTAAGACCTTTGTTACTAATTATTCTTCAAGCTATTATTTGCAATTGACCTTTCACAAGCCCCACCCCTTTCACTTGTCCTACCTAGTTACTGTAACTATGTAGGACAAAACACCATAGAAAGCTATTACAGCAAAACAGACAGTTGACGGAAGGTTCCGTCAGATTCAAAAAAATGCTCAACTGTTATTGGAGGACAAGCAAAAACGGGCGGGGCTTGGGAAAGGTCAATTGATCTTGAATTTAGCAATTATCTCTTCTACTATTGACGATTGTACTTTACAGTATCTAGTATCTAAGTCGCTTTGGGAAAAAGTGTCTTTTAAATGTTGTAAAATGTTTTTATTTTATTTAGAACTCTATATATCTATATAAAATAACTTTCAGGTGATGGATTGCTTAATACTCTGAGTTTGGGAACATGTCTATAAAATATGTCTATAAAGAACATTGACACAGAAAATATATCAGTCAACTATAGGGAGAGGCCTACCCTTTCAGAGAGGCAAATCAAAACAATGTTTCTAAAGGACAATTCCAGGAATAACTAGAGTGAAAACGAGAGAACGATACGCATTGCCCAACAAATCGCTATGTACGAGTTCATTGTGCATGCGTGAGTCACCGCGGAAGAAGACAATGGTGTAATTCTAAGGTTGCGCACGGACGAGTCACGTCGCGTGAAGTCTGTCTCGGCGCTGTGCACACAGACACACAAGCATACACACTGTACTCGCACTGTACACCGTATGTACTGTGTGCATTCTGGAAAGGACACCTGTGCTAAAGTACCTGTCTAGCGGCCGCGCGGTTTGTAGCTATGCGCGGCACGATGTAATTACACCGCTGGTTGTCACCGCGCGATGTTCCAACAGATGTCAGTGGGCCTGCCCAGGAAGCAGCTCTGACGGACGAGGCACATGCCAGCCCTATAATATCAGGCAGAGATTGAAGACTGTGCGCTGTAAAAAAGAAATGAAAGCTTATACTACCCATCAAAGCACATACACGCGCACACACACACACGCATGAATGCACGTACGCACGCACATACAGACTCACTCCACCCCTGCTTCCTTGTATTTCTTCCATGTATACTTTCCCTCCCTACACTTTCTCCTCGTCCCACCTGCTACATGAAAGCCCATTCCCATCCTTCCTCCGTGGCTTCCAGAGAGATAGAGATTCACCATGCCCTCCCTCCTTCCAACACACACACACACACGCACGCACGCACGCACACACACACACACATTCTCTCACGATGACCCCTTCCTAACCAAACATTAGATGCAGAAACGCCAGGGCCACTCCTTGCAGAGGGGGGCTGGTAATCCCTCTTGAAGACCACGGAGTCAAGGGTGTGTGTGTGTATGGGGGGGGAGGGTAGAGGGGGTCATTCCGGTTCCTCTCGGCCTCTCACCCGGCTAAATGCCCGTATGCAGTTGAAAACACACACACACACGTACAAACGCACGCGTGCACACAGACACACATGCGTGATTGAACACACACACACACGCAACCAGAGAGCATCATTAATGTTTCTGTCAGCTTCTATGCCACTACAGCCCCCACCCCCCCCACCCACCCAAACATCTCCACTCTCCCTTCAGTTCCTCCACAAGTCACCCTTGGGAGGAATCGGCAACGATTTAGTGCACAGCATATGCACGGCACACACACACATGCACACATACACACAGAGAGAGCGAGGTAAATTCTACTAGGTTGGATTTCAGTAGAACATCGATTGAAACCCACTCCTCTCACTATTTCCTAATATTGTGGATTCAGAATGGTACGGTAACTGCTGGGCTAGCATGGGAAGTATTATTTCAAAGGCCTCTTCTGCTGCTTGGACTGCAATATCAATGCTAACACCAGGACTGTGACCCACTGTATATGCTGTAGAACTGATGTTTGGTGGAAGCACGTATCCCTCAGTGCAGGGAGAAAGAATGGTGTTGTTCTTACTGGCTATGCTTAAAACTTCCTTCATGTCTCTCTACATGGAGAAGATCTGACTCCATTAAGATCTTGGCAGTGTGTGAGAAATGCTTTTGTTGTATCAAACGCAGAATTTTTATTTTAGGAATTACAGCCAAAAAGCTTTTTTCCCCTCTAGTGTAATTGGATTTGTTCAAATTAGAGAAATGTATTCAATTACATGAGATCAAAATTTCCCAAAGAGGAAACTAGATACCTACGGATAGAAAATGTTCCCTTTAGTCGGGCACTAATTGTCTTTATTTGTGTGCTCTCATGTTACGTTCACGGCCAGTCGGCCACATTAAGAAGACGTCTTCTATAACAGAACTAGCAAATGTTCACATGAAGCTTTTAGTAGCCTAGAAACATAATGCAATAGTGTTTAATGAAGATTATGTTGTATTATTAATAATAATAATAATAATAATAATAATATTAGTGTACACTTATTATTATCGTACACCCAAGGACCCTGACTCTTAAAATGTATGTTGAACTGAACTGTATACAATGGAATACAGCATGTAACCCATGGAACACTATACAGTTAAGGTTATTTACACAACATGATGTCTTTTGTTCCGTATCCCACAACAAACAAATTGACTACAAGTCGGACAACAAACCTGCCACTGTGTTGGCCTGTCCTCTGTAGGGAGGACAGGCCAACACAAAGACTGGCCAATAAATAATGCATTACTTCTGCGAATGCCTGTCTTTCTATGAAAAATGTCCTACATGTGCAGAACAAGCAAAAAAATGCAGAAAAGCAAATATCACGGTGCAAAAACTCTGAGAAATAGTTGATCATATTTACTCAACTTACTCATCGTTGTGTGGGGTCACCCAGATATAGCCAAAGTGGAAATGACTGACCATCATCTCAGTTCCTTCAGCAAATGTCATTTTATCTTAAGGAAATAATGTACTGTATCTAATATTTCTAACACGTGGATTTGGATGAAGTCGAGAACATTTAATTAAAGTTACAAATGTGGATTAGTCATCTGCCCTTTTGGCGGTTTCAAAAATCTTTTGTAATAAAGGCCGTTGTCTTCACCGGAATAAGTCAATTGGGCGACGCGGTGAGATTATGACAGCGTCGGAAAACTATGAACGGAGCCCATTATCTGGACTTGCCAGGTTAGATGAAAAGGTCGTAAAAGCTCCCAAGGTGTGAAATTCAATGGCTCGAGAAGACGGGGAATTGAAGACATGCTCAGTTAAAGAAAAAATACGACATTAGACTGCTTCGTTAAATTCTTACATTAACATTATCCGCGGACTTGATGTTTTAATTTGGAACAAGGTCCTTCTCATTTCACATATTGTGAAATGCCAGCTCCTGTTTTGGAGAGCATTTGTAACGGGAACGCTGGCTCATTCCTGCCTTCCTGCCGCAGCACACTTCACTTTCAGTTTTTATTTCATTCAGCTCTCTGGGAATGTCATATGAGTTAACTGGTAGCGTCAGACAAGCTGTTCATGTGAAGGAGGTAAACACAGGGATGGGCAGAAACACATGAAAATATATTTTAAAATAAAATACCAAATACCCTAATTGTAAGTGTATCAAAATTAACTACAAAATACAGCAGCCACGCAATTTATCAAAATAACTACTGTACTGTATTTTTGCATGAAATCACCGCACATACCAATTAACCGGCATTTTATCTGGCCTGACCCTTCACCTGCACGCTTGGTGGTTACTGGTTACTGTAGTTAAAGATATAGTAATTCTGGAGAAAGATTGTTGATATTTGTTCTTGATCAAAACAAAAACACCTCTGCTCCTTCAGAAGCAGTGCCCCACACATCGTAAACACATTGTGAAGGCTAGGATATGGTTGTGTGTGGTCTGCATCACTTTGATTGTGTTAGTATTTATAGAGTATTTATTGACTGTAAAAACACTGGATTATTATATTCGCATGTAAATGGATGGGCAGATAGGAAACCATGAGTAAATATTTAGTGAATTCGACAAAATTGTATTAGCTTAATAATCAAAGTACCTTTGAGAGAGCTCAGCCAATCAGCCAATCAGCCAATCAGCCAAGCAAAACGAGGGGAGGGACGTCCAAGCCAGAATCAGATTCTCTTTGAGTTTTGTTGTCCTTTTTGCCCATTCTGACAGAATATTCCGGTGTTTTTACACAGCACCAAATGTGAACATGAACAAAGTGATGCAGACAGAAAACACCATCCCAGCCTTGGTGTAACGGTGGCCAGCAAAAAAACATAAACAATATGTTTTAAAAATGTAATTAAAACGGTATTACTAAATGAAATTCACAGTAGATCTCATAATAACACACTTAATTTAAAATAATCATTGACAATTAAATATAATTTAATTTGAAGTTACATTTGAACTTCTAATGAAATTACATTTTAACGTTTAACATTTCTCAATTCAAGAGTGATTACTTTAAAACTAATATAGCCTAGTACATTCAGGTTCCCCTAGTTGTTTTAATTGTTCCAGAACTTTTTATTTCAGCCTCATGAAAGTCTATTCGCCACCATTTTTATATACTGTAGAAATAGTTTACTTTTAGGTTGTGGCAGACCTGTTAATAATCATTAACAGCTTATGGCTTGATATAGCTACAGTATGGCATATAGCATATAGCATCCTTTAAGACACATATTACAAACTTCTTCAACCATGAATTCATCACCAATTTATGAAATACATAAATTCTTCTTATAAAAACAGTTTACATGGATTGGCAATGTTTATTATTGTCAGGAACTCTGCAACAGCCTAAAAGCAAGCTCTTTCTAACAGGTTGCATTGGGTTGGGTTGCAACGCTTTCTAAATGAAAATGATGGCGAATGGAATTGCATATGGCTGAAATGAAAAAAATACTTAACAAAATGTAAACAACAAGGGAAAACTAAATGTACTGTTTGTTTTAAAGTAAGCATTCTTGAACATTTTAGCACAAAGTATAACTAAATTTGAACACAAACTCCACCATCTCCAATAGGCAATTGTGTGGCTGCACGCACACACGCACGGACACACGCGCACACGCACCTCTTTTCCCCCATTATGTAATTAGCATGCAGGTCCAGGAGAGCCATCTGCTTTTTATATACACACACAGTATATATAGATAGCTTGTGCTATGGGGCGTATACAGACCTTGCATTTGAGAGCTAGTGGAATGTCTAGACTCCACTGTCACAGAAACGTGAGCTGTGACATTTACCACTCAGTGCACGTGGGCCATACCGAGCTTATGTAAGAGAAGAGCAATCACACACGCGGCGTACGTGGGAGTCTTGTCTACATCGATGCACATGAAGCCACACGGATGCCAGATAACACGCTAATTTGAAACACGGGCACTCTTGCGCATTGTTTCATGCAATGTTGCCGGTGCGCACTGCTTTAATTGTTAGCATCTCTGAGCCGTAAAATGAAAACAAATATATCTCTTAGGCACTCCCGACATAAATCATCACCAAGCAGGCCGTACAACGATGTGAAACAGGTCCTGATGTGTCGCGGAATCTCACAGTTTTTCCTTGATGGCTTCAGTTTGTGTTCCAGATGCTATAGGCTACATGACGTCCTTGGTAGCTAAAACGGGAGTTACACAGCCTCGCTTTCCTCAAGAGAAAGCGATGGCGTAAGCCCCCTCGCCTCGTGACTGGAATTCTGATCATTTCAAATCTTTCTTTCACACTTATATTCTTTTCACAGACCCTCCAGTACACACACACACACACACTCTCTCTCTCCCTCTCTCTCTCTCTCTCTCTCTCTCTCTCTCTCTCTCTCTCTCTCTCACACACACACACACAGAATTTACAGAATAATGAGTTTCTAGTATTCCTGTTGTGAGTGGCTTTGCAAACAGAGGAAACTTTGTAATGGAATTCTTTTCAAATCTGCCATCCTCCTTTATTGTCAGACCTTCATGAAGGGTCATATGCTCATTAAAACTAATCCATTTTAGACTTTTTAAGGACACTGGGCACTTCCAGAGACATGTCAGGCCATGAATGGCATAATATACCAATTCAAATGAAATACACAAAAAAAAACTGCTTTCATGTGCATTGACATTGAGGTGTACAATCTGCTCATATTCCTTTAATTTACAAAATTAAATTACATGTCACAAATGTCAAACTCATATCGAGTTGCAGAAAAAATTTAAATGGATTTAATTTTTAGGAAGATGTTAGCACATCAAGTGCTGTTTGTGCCATGTCACACAAATGATTATGTATATATCTGTATGTTCTTGCTCTATGGTAACAGCGATTACATTGGCAATAGCATGTCTGGTAAACACGTTCCAATTTTATATTTACACCGTAAATTCTATAGCATTCATGTATGCAGTATGGCGCGAGCAAGCCATGAACAAGCATGGATATGGGAATCTGTGAAGTTTTGTGGTGGTAATCTTGCATTATCTAAAGAGAGAGAAGATAACATGAGTCACAGATTTGTGAGTCCTTGGTAATTTGACCGGTTTTCTTAAGCACACCCACCTTTAAATCTGAGAGAAGTTTGATGTGTGGGTTATGTGCGTGTGTGTGTGCGTGTTGCATTTGCTTAGGTGTCATATCTCAGATATTTATCTTAAAGTCCAAACTATGTGTGTGACTAATGAAATGACAGCACACAGACACACACATATATAATAAGATATTCTACAGTATGCAATCAACAAAATGATATGATAATGATGTCTGGTGAATATTATAATGATGATAATATAAGACCTTACCCAATAAAGGGCTATGCCATTCAAAGCCATTCATAAAAACATACAACAATGTTTACCAGCCTGAACTCAGATATTCATACAGTAATGTACTGTACAGTAGGTGCTTCTTTAAGCTCGGTACAGAACAAGTGCATTTGTTCCTCCCCAATAAAAATATGAAAGTTGCTTTGGTGTAGCTAGGCAATTTCGGTGTAGCCCATATGCTTATCAAACTGCTCATTGGACCGCTTGACAGTGCGGCTGTAACCTAGAATAGGCCTGTACTCCCCAATTCAGTATATTGTAATGTGTACATTGCACAGTGTCCACCCCAATTCATGATTTCAAAGTGATTTTGACTTTAACAAGGCCTCATTCTCCAGTAGATTTGATCAATGTTTTAATCGGTTATGGCCAAATGAGTAATAGACTATTATTATTTTAAGTCAGCTATAGTTTGTCCTAGATCATCCCAAAAGAGATGTCTTGATGTGCACAAAGGTTTGAGCATGAACAAAAGCTATTAAGGTCCAGGGGTTAATACATGAATTAAAATGAATCAATTTATTGTTGACATGAATATGTCACATGAACATTTACTTCCTCTGAAGAAGAGAGTACAGAAAAGTGTGTTGAAAATATGAAATCGGCCTACTGTATGCTTAACAGAAAAGCAAAACTGTTTGATAACCCTTACCGCAGTATTTTCCATATATTTAATTGTCCAGGGTTCCTTTAATTTATTGTTTTCCTTTAAATAGATATAGCCACCATAGATTGATGCAGAAAATGCACAAATTGTTCCAAAAGGGTTCATCAGAATGTAGAATATGAAGTGTTTGATTCTCAAACTTTTCAGACCCTCTGCTTTATATGTCCATTCCCCCCAATGTTCAAATGAAATCTACGCATGTAGATCAAATATCTAATAATTATCTTATATTTTAGACCATCTTAGACTGACTACTAGGAATTATTTATGAGTTCTATAATCAGGTAACACAGTGTATCAGACTCCAGCTGTCCTGCTCAGAGAGAAAAGAATTCTGAAAAATCCGGCAATGATAAATGTGAATTTTCAGTTCAGAGCCAAAAGTTGTGAGACAGCACACCAGGCCTGTGAGGATTTACATGTAAACTGAAAAGCTTTGGCAATAAACTAGCAAGATCCCATAGCAAGCAGTGCCAGTAAAAAAAAAAAACACAGATTGCGGTTCGTTTTTATCCTGGGATCCACTCCAGAGCATAAGAAGGAAAATTAATTACATGAATTTAAATGTGGAGGGATTTGTTCTTCTTCCATATATGATCGTGTGATGTGACTACAGAGTGGCTCCGGGGTGACTCCAGGGCAAAGACTTGTATACCTGGGTGATAAGGAGGTGAACTGTAAAAAAGTCTATGCTTTTGCAAGCACAGACTCGCACAGAATACAGAGAATTGCTGGCAAGCACTTCTCTTTCCCTGTGGCCTTACCCTGATGTTGTGCCACAAAAAAAACACCCTCTTTAGCAACACAGCGCGGCTATTGCAAAAAAAGAAGCGCAACGTGAATCTGGCAAATGTAATATTTCCAGTATATTACAAAAAACAGTGAAGGCTATTGGACAACAGCCTGGTGACACAGGTGTTGCACGCATGACAAGGCACTCTAAGCATGACAAGGTCTCTAAGCATTGCAACCAGTTTTCTACCAAAGCATTCTAGCATTCAGTATTCTACCAGGCTCCACAATCTCAAGACCTTGAGAAACAAGGAACTATTAAGCGAGGGTAGTTTCCACGGGGGGATTTGTTTATGCTCTCCCTTTCCTGCTCATCCTCAGCGGCAGTTTTCGCACTGAGCTCTCCAGAGATAAGCCTATCCTTCATGCACTGTATCCCAGCACACAGCCCAGATTACAGGGACTACCTCTTTCCCGCCCCTTGTCCTCGCTCTCGATGGATGCCCATTTTGCCGCCACCCCTCTTAGGCACAAACAAACGGGAGGTTTCAGTGAAGGGGTCTCCACTGTGCCATGATATGGTCAAACCTTCTAGTCAGGATTCTGGCATCAACAGCTGTACCATCTGAAGACCTTTTGTACTCATTTTTCAGAAGGCCAGAGAGTAAACCATTACAGTTGTCTAGACATAATGACACTAATGCGTGAATTAGGGTCTCTGCATCATTCATTTTGTAGATAGAATTGGCTGAATCTTCTAAATGTTGTGGAGATGGAAGAATGCAATTCTAGTAACATATTTAATGTGCAAAAAGACACTGTGCAAAGATAACTCATAGGCTTTTTTGTTGAGATACTAGCGATATACTGGCAAGTATCTATGCCTGCCAGGTCCAACAATTAACATGTCATTATTGTTGAGTTTATTTGCAGAACTTGCATAACACAGAAAGCTAATGCCATATTTACATATGATATCTATACCAATAATAGCATATAAACACAGAACAATAGAGGGCCCAGTACAGAACTCTGCGGGACACCACATGAAATTTTATGGTAATCTGTTCATATTACCATGAGATAAAAGCTAAACCATGATCTAACACACTCGTGCAAATATATGTTTGTAATCGGTTAAGGAGCAGATTGTCCACAGCATTTAATGCTGCGCTAAAGTCTAGTAGCAATAACACCAATGACGTAGTTTAGTAAGGAATAGGTAATTTAACAACTCTCATAAGCGCAGTCTCAGCAGAGTGGTGTTCTCTGAATACTCTAAACTTGGCGAGCAGTCTGGTCTGTCAGAAAAAGAAAACAAGTTTATTAAGGATCATAAAGTAGACCGATTTTTAAATAGCCTACTTGTTTATATGTATAGTCAAACCTAAAGATAACAGCCGTAATTCTACCCCAAAATATTCTAAATGGAATAAACATATTTAACACCACACAGGCAATCAAATCCTTCACCACATCTCTCCATGGCATGTGTATTCGTCTACACCTGCTTTTCAGAGGCAGAGAATTTTCACCGCAAAACCGACTTGCACTTTTCATTTGAAGTTTTCATACATTCAAAGGAATAGGTAATCACTCTCTCCTTGTGCGACACTCCCAATCTCCCATGGACCCTCCCATGAATTGGAAAGCCCAACTTGCGATCCTGTGTTTTTTCAACAGACAGAACTGTGTTTAAGCCATGTGCTATTAGCCATACAATGCCATGTTTTTAGCCACAAAGTGCAACGAAATTACGCCTAAAACGGGCGCTAACACGTTAGTACATGAGACCCATAGTCTCATACTATAATAAGTAATAGCTTTTTCTATACAGTCAGTGGTAGAACGGACAGGATGCTTTACTCTATGTCGACTCTCAGCACAGCACATTTGCGCACGTCCGCTCCGGCGCACAACATCGGGGGCAAGATCCAGGCTGCTTGCTGTAGTGCCATGCAGAAGCTGCTCCATGTGAAACACACGTCCTCTTTCTATTTCTCCTCTGCTCCTTCTCCGCTCCTCCTCACATTACCGCCTCCAGCCAGAGATGTCCTGCTGAAGCCTGGCACCCTAGGGAAGGAGGGCCTGCTCCTGCCTGCCCTCGCATGCACACACACGCACACACACGAGCGCAAACACTGTAGTCCATGCTGTGCGATAAAACGATAACGTGTGTGTGTGTGTGTGTGTGTGTGCACGTACACAGTAAGTAGCACAGCCGTGTGCATTATAGAATGTTATTCCTGCACACACACACATGGAAGAATATTGTGCATGTGTTAAGGCATGCACACAAGTGCATGTGACGTGTGATTGTCTGTCTGTCTGTCTGCCGGACTGCCTGTCTGTCTGCCTGCCTGCCTGTCTGTCTGCCTGTCTGTCTGTCTGCTGGACTGCCTGTCTGTCTGCCGGTCTATCTATCTGTCTGCCTGCCTGTCTGTCTGCCTGCCTGCCTGTCTGTCTGCCTGACTGCCTGTCAGAGCGACATTCCCAATGCATAGATTCAGACTGCCTCGTTGACAATGAATGACCTCCGGCGCAACACACATTTGGACACATTTGTTGGGCACCCGGCGTTAAACAATTACACTACCAAATACAGCGGAAATATCCTAGCTCACCTTCGAATCAGGCTCTACAAAAAAGCATGGAACATTTTGTTGTCACCCCTAGTACTGTGCCTTGTAAACAATCAAGCAATCAATCAAACAAACAAACCAACAAAAGAATGGACGAACAAATTCATTCATTAATAAATATAATAACGTGCCATTACCAACATAATGAATGTGCATTTTTGACATGGATTTTTTTTTACTACTGGCTAAATATTACTGCTATAAAATGTATCACAGTGATTCACGGTATAGTCTTTTATTTTCCCCAGATAAATCACAAATGAAAATAATTAGTTAGTCACAGCATCCATAGTATAGTCACCACACCCATATTGAGTCCACCGAGCCCCTCTCTCTCCTCTGTCTCTCTCTCGCCCATTTCATAGCTCTTCATTATTAACAGCCCGCCATACCTGGGTGTAGTTTTTTAAGTGCTTAGATCCACGGGCTACGTTAGCTGTTCTCTATTGTTCCTCACTGCCATCCATCTTGCATGGAGAAAACCAATGAATCAGCAGCGTAATTTTGTAATCAGCACAGCGAGGAATACAAATCAGACCGGTGGCAGAGAGTCCGGGATGCATGTAATCCATCAGAATCAAAACGCTGGAGACAATTGATAAACATGCATTTTTTAGATGATTAATTGACTGAATCATAGATCGACCTTTTTGTGTCGGCATAAATTCTGAAGTTTTGTTTAATTCTTTCCTTCCAGGTCTGCTAGAACTAAAAATACACATTTCAATACACATACATATATGGATTGTGTTGTGGTTTTGCATTTTGCTATTTAACTGTATATTGGCACAGTTATTTCTATGTAGCTCAACTCCAACGAAGCTCATGTGCGTGCATGTGTGTGTGTGTGTGTGTGCGCGTGCGTGCGTGTGTGTGTACTATGGCCTTAATGCCATTTCCATAATTAGTGACATGCAAGCTGAGGCCTTTCTCAGCGGACACACCAGTGGACCTGTGAGACCTCACTTGGCTGTGGCTATTTCAATGAAAGATTGATGAGGCTCCTCAGGTAGATACAAAGCTAAGTGTCTTGTTTATTAATGTGCCATGATTAGATCCATTAGCTGCCTTGTGCAAACTAATCGCCATGTAATGTGTGTTGTCATTGCAGCCTAACCGCTGATAATGTATTCCTCCCCCATCTTTGCAAACACCCATATTTCATTCATTTAGACGCATAGAAATACAGTACTGTATTTCTACGAGGGAACTCAGCACACACACACCCCTCCCCCAATCCCCATTAGGTCTGGTAAGCTGTAAGCGTGTTTCATATTCATTATATTCATTGATTGCTGAAGCTGCTTTTACAGTGCAGCTTGTAACTCTCCAACATAGACTACAGACAAAGCACATATTTAAGTAAAGTTAATTTATTTGAATTGACTTTACAGGGAGCAAGCAAATGACAGGAAATTGGGTGGTGAGATCTCAGATGTACTCTGTATTATTATTACAGTCATCCTATCTGGATTATTATTACAGCCAGTCTATCTGGATTATTATTATTACAGCCAGCATATCCCTGTCTACATGACGTGACACCCATAAACACCAACCCAGTGGCGACTCAGATTGGAGAGTGAATACATGTAATAGTAGACTTTACAGTATCACTTTCACCCAGAACGGAAAACAGCCCCCGCAAAAAAAAAACAAAAAAACCCCACATAACAGCATCATGCACAACCGTATCTGGCTGACATCCAGCTAGCTATATTCAGGGATCAATTTCTTCAAAGCATCCTGTATCTCTTTTATTCTACATCTGACGTGCAGGGTTGGTGATCTCAAGGTGCGCCGCGAGACTTTAATGTGCAAAAGAGTCAGAGATGGAAAATGTAAAACTCACAGGTACAGCATATCTCCCAGACGTGAGACTCTGACCTCCAGTGAATAGAATCAAACCGAGGAAATTGGAAATATGTTTAGCAGGGCATGGCGCAGTGCAGTGTACGTATTAGATAATAAACCTTGTAAAACCTCATGACAAGATCAATTGTAATGCCAATCAGTTTAACAGAGAGAATCCAGGCTGTGTATATGCAGGCACGTCTTGCTGAGCCAACATCTATATCTTCCATTCTAACAAGAAAGGTGTCTTGTTTTACAGCGCAGGCCCCACCAGCTGGGCCGATGCACATGACTCAGAAGCTATTTCTTCCACGTGATGTGATCCGACAGCCGAATAGCCCGACAAGACCTCCTCTTGAGACAACAGCAGCGCCGCAAAGCAGCAAAATATCACTTACCGGTGAGATGCAGAAGGTCACCCTCTCTCGGCTGAGGTCAGTTGAACAGCGCTCAGGGCAAAACAACTGTGTTTAGTGCGTTAGCCTCCGTAAATGCCACCTGTCAGTCAGTAAACCCTTTCAGCTTCGCTGCATTGCCCGTAGACATTTATTTATTTTAGCTAAAATACAGTATAGTGTACATACGATCATGTACAGTACGTTAATATTAGGAACATCAGTGACTACCCAAAGCCAAAGTGCCACTATAGTCAAAGATAATATTTACAGATATAATTTACATTTGAAGAGTTCAGATGCAAAAACCTCTAAGTCCATTTGAAAATGTTTTACTTAAAATAACTTAAAACAGCAATATTTATTAGGTTTCCATATTTTGGTTCACTAATTTCACCTGAAATTAGAAGGCTGTGTGTCACTGAATAAAAAGTACTTATCTTCCAAAACGTGAGAGAATATTTTAAATTGCCCAAAAAAAAAAAATATATATATACAGTATATATATACAGTATATATATATATATATATAAAGCAATATGAACTATGAAGGTTTTTGCATCTGAACTCTTCATTCGATGTTATTTATATTTGGCATCAGGGATCTGATTTGGGAGCTCCCTGCCCTTTCAATGCTCATACATGGAAAGGGTACATATACCTGTAACCAATAACAACACAATGACATTGAGAACTGTGTGCAGAGCCAATGGATTTTTGGTCATCTCCTGATCAGTCGGGGGGTGTCATCACGAGCAGATGCTGACATGGTCCCGGACAATGTGTGGATGGCGTTGGCTATCGCTGCCGCAGCCACGTCCAATACAGACAAACGCTATGGTTGTTGAGCGGTCCTGGTCGTGACTACTGCTAGGACACTTCCTCGGACCTGGGACTCCTGTGGGGTCTGTCAGTGACACTTCCTCGGACCTGGGACTCCTGTGGGGTCTGTCAGTGACACTTCCTCGGACCTGGGACTCCTGTGGGGCCCATGCTGCTACGCTTGACAGATCACTCTTAGTTAACTAACGTACAAAACGCTTACAATTTCTCTGATATGTTTGTTCTTAAGTACGGCACAATGTGAAACATATTCAACAAACATATACAACAAACTCACCTTGCTTTGTTTACATCTTCCAACCGCGCCCCGCTGGATGAGAGTGCGGGGTTGGACAAGCTGAAGGCTGAAAGCCTATCCCCTGTACCTATCCCCTGGCTTACACTAAATTTGAATACTTTGCTTTTAAACTCGCTGGCTCTCAACCTCTGATTGTTCAATATAACTATTTTCCCCTGCCAATATTACTGATCTCCCCATATCTGACCAAAACAAACACATTTTTATTTGAAATATCTTAGTCTCCTTTGTTTTACTCACACTTTTTTACTTGTAACTTGTATGTGTAATATGTATGCTCCTGTTTTAGTCAAATGTATTTATCGTTTCTTTGTAGTTTTAATGTAAGATGTCCTTGAGTGATGTGAAAGGCATCCTTAAATAAAATGTTTTATTATTATTATATTATTCAAAGTATTATTGCTAAATCCTGTTTGCCTATCATCACCTATTGACCATCCTGGAGGGCGCAATGTGATTAAGGACTATATAAATAAAAAATAAGGCAATGCTCAATAAAAATGTACATTAATTTGATAGCTCATATATTGTATGCCTAGGATATGTGTATCAACATTCTATAGTTTACTTTCATGCACACACATAAACGTTTTTTTAATTTAAAACATGATTTTACTAAATGGATGTTTTCATTTTTTACAGTACACCGATGTAATATGCACAGTATGCAGCCAACAATGTGCTGTGAATAATAGCTGTGCCTTGTCCTGGAATAGCATCTTGTGTTCATTAGGCAGACAGATGCAGCTCTGCTCCATCTATAAGTGTGGCCTATTATTTCTGCGGCATGCAGGTTCACGCAAAGACGGCTGCTTTAAAGTCACAGTCGTCGCCTGGGAACACCACTTCACAGATAACAGCATAACAAATATTACACACGGAGAAAATGGGAGAACAAAAGACAACAGGGCAGTGTGTAGCGCCACATGCTGTGGTGTTACAATAGCTGTTGTTTGGGAGCAGTCGCTACTCACTAGTGGATGGGTGTCGCACGTTCGGCGAAGCTCGCTGATCTGCCTACTGCTCTCAGCTTTCAAATTATGGACGTTTACAATGGGTGGAGGCTGGGGGTGCTACTTGAGATATGTAAACAACTTGGTTGGGGGCCAACACTCTCAAACAGTTAATAGTTCATTTATTGAGCACAGCAAGAGTCCCTCTCGCACCTCGACTTTAGTTAAACATCTACAGTTGTGTTCAATATCAGCCAGGAGAAAATAAGGATTCTCACAAATGTTGGCTCCAAATAATCAAACTTGCAATCATCATATCAAAGTTACAATTCATCACAGCTGTGGTTATTTGAAAAAACGTCCCGTCTCTCTCAGTGCTTTTTCAAAAGACCCGGTTCTTCCCTTGTGTTGATGTCTATATCTGTGTTAGAAGCATATTGTCTTCTACCATTGGCTACGAGTGTCACATGCAACTCACTTCTTCGTGTCCATGCCCCGTTCATGGTCCAAACATTCCTCCATCACCCCCTATGGGAGAAGCTCACCAGTAGTTTCTCGGATGGGAGACCGCCCACTACGAGGCCAATGAACATGAAAGGCATCGGCATGAACAGGTCACGAAACAGGGAGGAGCGATCGTTTGCGTTTCACTACTCCAGATCGCTGTGTTTCAGCAGCACAAATGCACAAGATGATGACAGAACCTGCGTGGCTCTAGAACCACTTCCATTGGTGCACAGCGCTTTGTTCAGTGTGAAGGATATATCCGTATTGGCTGTGCCAACATATGATCAGAATTATTGCATGTCACATCAGAAACAGATGGCATGTGTAATAACTATATTTAGTAATGATAATAAATTGTGATTATGACTTATTCACAAAAACCTGTAAAAGGGCATAGCTATAATAATTTATAATCTCACACTACTCACATTTGCAGCCCAGCATGTAGTTTCTGCAATGAAGTGATGATATGGAATATGTTAAACTGATTTCAGGAATGCTACAAGTCTTACAAACTCATGCATGAGCACATAATATCTGCACATGACATGGTGTGCTTAGCTAACAAAACAAATTGCAGTGGCACAAGACGTATTTACCCGGTAGGTTGGTCCACTCTATTGTTCCAAAAGACCACTAATAACAAACACACCTGGAATGCTTTCCGTCCTGAGCCAGGGTTCCCACAACACAAACTGGGAAGCCTGGATAGGACATAACCATCACAATGATGTAATTACTTTTCCATGCTAGCAGGACGTGCTGATAGGAAAACAGAATAAGGGGGCGTGGCTAAAGGCTGGCTGTGGCTAAAGACCAAAGCCAGTTTGATGCTCTTGACGGCCCGATTCAGAAGAATGACCTTTCACATTATCGTTACGTGAGTAAATAGCAGATTTCCCATTGGTTCAGCTCTCCCCATATACCAGTTCACATGGTAATAGGCATGTTTTTATGCAGGGCTAGACCAGACATAGAGCTACAATTGAAAGACATCTCACGTTGCATTTCTGTAGCCTTCTTGCCACAGCAGTGCTCACTGTCTATCTCCCACTGTGCCGAGAAACAAATTGATTGATATTTAGGTGTTGCCGTATATGGATTATTAAATGGCGCACCGTTTACATTGTGCCACATGATGCAGTTCTCAGATTCTTGTTTTTTATTTTCTATTGCAATATCCTTATTCTATCAATCTTAATTACAGTGTATAATTGCATTCTAGTGCTTTTTTGAATTGCAAGGTATTGAAGGCTCTTTTAAGAGTTTATCTGTGCCCAAAATATGTTGTATTTTATTTTGACTTTAGTTAGAAATGTGCTCTATACCTTCAACTGGTATTTCCATCACCTTTGGCCAAGAGTTTCACAGGGGATTGTAAAACCGATTAAATTATTCAAACACAGACTAGATAATCCCTGATATTAACACTTGTATGGACACAAATTAATTAATCAAGGGCCCACACACTCCCTCTGCCACAAAATGTAACACATATTTTCTAATTTGTCTCATATATGTGTGTTTTTGTGTATGTGTGTGTGTGTGTGTGTGTGAGTGAGGGAGGGAGAGAGAGAGAGAGAGAGAGAGGGGGCGGGGATGGGGGGGTCTTTTTGAAAGTGTGTTGTGTGGGCTTTTGATTCAGTGCCATATTTTCTAAAGCTGAAAACAGCACCAGCAGTAAGTCATTTTATATGGATGTGCTGTGATGTGGCAACTGCAGGCTCTACGCAGTGTGGTGCCTTGCTATAGGCACTCTGTATGCAGGTGCAGTCTACAGTATTCAAGAATCGTTTGTATTGCTCTCTCAGAATTGTTAACTTATTGGCGTTGCCTTGTCTGAAGCATGCGGCGCACTGCCACAAAATGCCCGTAGTATAACGCAGTACTTGTCAAACTCCGCCGGTCGACATTTGACCCGCACTCTTTAGCAGTAAGTGACCGTCACACAAAGCTGTCATGTCCCACGTTAGATGTTAGGCTATGCTTGTCTCCTATACTGCCTGGCCTAACATAACATTTGTATGAGCTATAGGTTCCCCGGGACACATCTCCATGCTGCTAGAGGAATCAAAAGCCCTTATGTTTCAAACAAGGAAGCATATCCTGCGAATAGGAAACAGTAGTAGTCAATTAGGTGGGCATTTCCCACTCAAAGCCACAAGCAAGAAAAGGCCCCAATGATCACAACATTAATGAAAGCTGAATGCCACCCTTTATGACCCCCCCCCCCCCTTCCCCCCCACCCCCCACGAGAGCTCCCGTTTGTGTGGTTGCCTATTAGAGCCTAATTGAGAGGGTCCTGGGATAAACTGTGGAAGAATGTGAGCACTGTCCAAGCCATGGCCCCCGTCCCATTATAAGCACTGGGACGGGGGATGGGGGGGGGGTTATGGACATGCACTTCACCCATCCTCACCACCCCTTTGCATCAGATCTTACTTTCTGTTATGCGTTCAATGGCAAACAACATGTTTAATTTGTTTGACAAGCAAGGGAAACTTATTTGCTGTTTTCTTCTTACACCCCAAACCCCCGCGCCCCCCGCCCCCCATCTTCCTTTACATACCCCCCCCCCTTCCTGCTCCCATATCTTCCTTTACGTACGTACACTCTCCCCCCTCCCAGCAACGATGCATCTTTGTTCTGTTCCCTTGGTGGGTTGTTCACTTACTTCCCGTTTGACAATCATTTGTAACAACTTCAAAAACACGCTGGCGCAGAGTACACAGACAGATGTTTGCTATGAAATATTTATCCCATAAATTGTAACCTGGATTTTCTCTGTTTCTTTGTGAGCGGATCCAACACGTCCATTATTAATGATGAATGGGCATTTTTCTTTTCTGTTTTTTTTTTTTTTTGTTGGGTAAAATAGCTGTATGAGTGTTTTCCAGATTGCTTTAGTTTATTTATTTTTTTCTTTGTGTAAACACGTGCTGGACGATATGTGATAAATGATGACGGATAGAAACAGCTAACTCAGGTCTGTTTTCGCCCGATGAATCTTCATCCGAAATCCATCTTTATCTGCTCTGCGGCGGTGATGACTGGCGATTTAAACATATTCAAGCCGTCTACGGAGAAAGGAGCCAGGAGCGTTTGCGAGCGCGAGCTGGTACCCAGGTCCCCTCCCACTGCTTTGACACATAAATAAAAGAGAATAATAATGTTCTGCGCCTTCCTGAGCAGCATGATAATGCAGCCTTGTGCCCTTTAACCAATCCAGCATATCAAAAAGGTGGAAAATGTGATCCTTGCAGAGGCGCACCTAACAGTCCACGGCACACTCTAATCCCACACCACTGGGACTGACACGCCTTGTTGTATCTGGAGCCAAATAAATCCATCTTTCCGTAAAACGTCCGTGTCTGTGAAGGCGGCGTGTGATCTGAATATGGCGGAATCTGAGCGTTAAACCTCTTGGCACCAGGTAACGGTGTTCAGGCCCCACTGTACACAAACATGTGGTGGTGGTGAGGGTCGGAACCCCTCAGGAGAACATTAGTGAATAAAGTGGGTTTACATCTTTTTGCAGAATTTGTGTACAGACCTATATACAGTATATATATTAAATACATTGTATATTTTGCATATATGTTTTCATTTATATTTTTAGTCTAGTGTAACAAACAGTACATTTATAATGATGCTCATGGCTATTTCTATTATAAAGTATGTTAAAACTTGATGGGTTCTAAGACGTGAATGGTTTATTTGGCAAGTTTGTGGATCAGCCAGTTTGAGAACCACTGACATACAGTGATAGTAATGGCCATTTGTTTCCAACCAGCAGGCCCCTTCCATGCAGGAGTGAATGGCTCGGGACGGTGGGAAATTCAGAGGCTGAGATTAATTGGCATGCAGGCAGGGTAACTGTCCTCAGTCTGCCGATCACAGGGCTAGCCAAGCATGACAAGCATACCCTATCGTCTACTTTTCATTAGGCCATGGATGGGGCCAGCCACAAGCTTTATGCTAAACAGGGCTGATACTGTTGTCTGAGACTCCCAAAGACCTTTACACCCTCAAAACAAAACAACAGGATACGTACAGACAAAACTAAACAATGTCAGATGAAAAAGAAATAACTAAAATCCTTGCGCAATGTCTGTCATGCAAATATACGGAATGAATAGCTGGCAATGGAGTGACTCAATGCAAAGAATCATTGTATAACTGTGGCGAATGATTAACTAGGCCTTTATTTTTTGGAAGGATGCCTGCTCAATTTTCAAAATGTACATTTCATTTATTGCGATCCATTAACCATGGGGTGTTGGCAGAATTATAATTTTCGATTCACAGCAGTGGTAAACTAATTAAATATAAACTACATTACCATAATTTTGTTATGTGTTTTAAACCATGACTCCGTGACTTTATGAGAATAATATTTGCATGTTTGCGTGTGTGCATGTGCAAGCATGCTTGTGTGTGTGTGTTTGAGTGTAGACATCCTCGGGAAGCCATATCTCCTTCCCGTTCTAAAATTAAAGGCCACTTTCAGGAAGTGACAATACCAGAGCTTGGCAGTAAGACAGAGCAACACTCCACTCGTAGAAATGGCTGTGATTCTAGGTCTAATTATGAACCATTTCCACGGTAACCTGGCCTATTGAGGAGGCGGGGGCTTGGGGTCACCTCTCCGTTGAGTAAAAGCTTCCATCTCAGCACGATAACATTTCCCAGAGGCTCTTCAAAGCCAGGAATAATATCGGTATACTGGAGTCTGAAGGGGAGGTTGGCAGAACTTTAACTGTCTGGACACTGGTCCGAACTCCAGACTAAATTATGTTGATAGTTTGGAGCTGGTGAGTCACAGTTGGAACATACCGTGGATTATTGTCAATGAGGTCCCACTGTCTAAAATTATCCATTATTAGGTCAGCCTTGAAGCATCAACCGTTTCATAATTTGCTCAATATTCACATAATTTAGACATTTAGACAACAATTCCCAAATGTACATGTTTAGTTTTTTTCTTCCCTTATGTACAGTATATCAGTACTACTGTTATACTTAGTTCAACTTCCACATATTGATGAACACAATGAGTCACAGTCTTCAGCCTCCCATGTGAATCAAGTTAGTCACCGACCCCCCCCACAGCCCCCCTCCCTGCACACACACACACACACACACACACCATTACACTATATGCAAATGAAAAGGGCTGAAGGATGAGAACTAGAGCTCATGATCGGGGGCCATGTTACTGTTTATAAGCTAAAAGCATCTGTAAAGCATTACTTTTAAGGGGGTGGAGGGCCGTGGGGCTGTGAACTGGAGCAGCTTTCCATGGGAAATTAATTGAGCATAAAAGTGCTTTGGAGAAAGAGGGGGGAGGGGTGGGGGGCAGTAGTGGTTTTACTGGTTAGCAATGGCACCCATAGATCATTTCTCATAAGAAAGAAGATAGAAAAAGCATAACAAGGCTAAATCTGTTGACTCTGTAAATCTTATGAAACTTGCACTGGTGGTTTTACAACAATGGGAATTGTGTGATTGTAGAGGTTCCCTGTTCTGTTATACAGTATTTCGGAGTAAAATGTGGTGCCACTTGGACAAACACCTATAATTAGTGTGTGATGTTTATAGAAAGGGGTGCTAATGAATTTGCCTAAACGTGTATCATTGATTTAGTTTGTTTCTTTCTCATTGGCAGCTTTTATCCCTTCGGCATAAATTACCCTATAGCGCTATTTACATCGCACCGTCGTCGGTTTGTGGGAGATGGTAAAATGGTGATGAGGTCAAAGGGTCCTCCGTGCTCTATAAATTATGCGTCCTGCCGCATGTTTAATCACATGAAGAGGAACAGTGGTGAACAAACCCTGGCCTGACCCTGTTGCATTAAAATGCAACCTAACCTGCCGCCTGTCTGCCACAGTGATTTGACTTGACGTGCTGTGTCACCTGCAAACCGCACCCAGTCTCGGATAGATGGGGGATAACAGTGCAAAGGCTAATAATGGCTACAGATTGTTGAGTTCAAATCATGTTGAAGTGGTTTAAATGGTTTAACATATGCTACATTCAAATCTATTTAAATGTTAACAAGTATTGCTTTTGTTGATAAGTATCTTTTCGTGAACGCCATACATTTGATATATTATATACTGTAGTCTACAGTATACATCATATATGTAACCTACAGTAGGCTAAAATATAAAAATAGTGTGTTTCTATGCTATATCCACCAAACTAATGCTACAAAGCGTCTTGAATCCCAGAGAAGAAGCTGCTTTTAGTCTCAATGTCAGTCTGGGGTTATGAAACCTTTTAACATTCCTTACTGTCATTCCAAAAGCATTTGCCGTCAGCATACGAAAGAGGCAGCCTGCAACCCGAGTCATTTCTATTTTGCCACAGGAAGTGTTCAGAGGGACCACATAATGAAACAAAACAAGGGCTTTTAGAATTGTACAACAAATATGTATTATTTCATTAAATGTCATTAATTCATTTTTCTAATAACATCTTTCTCAGATACCCTAGAGTCTATACTTATGTTCTGTTTGATGTGGACAATTTGCCTACTCTGGTCAAGTGAATGTTTGACCATAAGAGAATAACCTGAGGAACAATATACATATTCCTCACACTAGTGTTATTACGTTGTGTGTGTAAACGTTAAACAACGTGGAGCCACATTTAACGAAAACACAACGGCAAAGTCTATAGTCAAGGTTCTGTAATGTGATGCGATAACACTATGCTGTATTTTCAAAACAATAATTTCCCATCTGTCACATTGTTTGGTGTGTAAATCAGCCCGCTGATTTAAACGTCACTGTAGGCTATTTCATTATTCCCTCCCTTCCCGTGTGATATCATCTCCATGCTCTTCTTCTGTTTCATGCAATAATGAATTAGCGTGAATGAAAATTAATTAGCGTCCACACCCACGAACACATAGGTTTGTGTATGCTAAATTAATGTTTGAAATGGAGGTGGACAGAAAACAAAGATTAATAACATTTGGCATGAGTGTCTTTGTTCAAAGCATTTCAGGCTTAGGTATTAATTGCTGATAATTGTATGAATTGTAAATATAATAATATTGTGGCCATCTTAGTAGTAATTGTCTTGAGCGGCAAAGGAAATATTTAATTGTCTAAGTCTGTAATAATGAGTCTGTAACTACAAAAAGACAATACAGTAATAGAATGTGTGCTACGCTATATCAGTGAGTATAGCCTATAACAGGATCCAAGCCTGGAAGTTGATATAAATGTCTACGCGTCTACAATAGCAGTTAGAAGAACATTTTATCAACTGGAAACACTTTGTGTATTTGATACCATTAATATCTCAGGAAGAGATGAAGCAGATGTACAATTCAATCTAATCTGCGGCCTGTGACCATATCTTTTCATATGATAATGATTTCTTGGACAAATTGTAATGAATAACATTAAAAGTAGTAAAAATATTGTGAAGTGTGAAATTTAAATTCAAATAAAGCTTGTCAGGAATCTACAACCAACTATCTCTCTCTCCCTCTCTGCCCCCCCTCTCTCTCGCTCTGTCTCTTTCTCTCTTCCTCTCACTCTCTCCTCTCCTCTCCTCTCCTCTACTGCCAGGCATAATACGAACACACAAAGGAGTCAGTTGTCATGGTGATTAATGCAAAGGCACACAGTTAACCTGCAGAACGGAGATGATGACTTTTCAAAGTCTGGATGACCTTGTCTCGATGTAATGTGTCTATGCTTGCCACAGGTGCAGCGCGTACTCGGCTATTCATTGAAAATCACACCTGCTTTCACAAAGCTTGACATCTTGCGTGGCCGTTTGGAATTAACACCCCCCAACTCCCTATTGCACTCCTGATTACAGGTTAGGAGTCTTGGGTTATGCGATGCATAGCGCGCAACTTGATTTTGCTAAGTAGGAAATGTTTCTGGATTCCACATTGCCTTCCATGGACCAACATTGCCATTTACCAATCACAGCCCTCCGGTATCATCAGTACAATCATTCATATTAGATACTTATACTTAGAACTGTAGCTATACAGTAGATACCAACATGTGGCTGTGTATGCTGCAGTGTACGCGAGTTAGCTTGCTAACTAGGTATTCTATTCTAACAAGTAAGCTTGCAAATAAAGTAAAATTAAAGTTGAATTAGTTAAATTTTAGGGGGTGGAGTTTCTAAGGGAGCAATATTTGGCAAGGTGTTATTATTATTTACAAACATACAGCATTGTTTATGTTACCTTTAAAGGCAGGGTTAATCATTTTTGAGAACGCTTGCTAACAATATCCCCCACATATGGAAACGCATTCTGAAGCAATTCGTTGATTCGTTGATTTGAGCTGTTTTCGCCACTTTGTTTATGCTCCTATTTACGGAGCCAGGGATGTGTAGAAGTATCCGATATTTTTTAAATATGCACTAAAAAACGGTAAGATAGTGAAATGCGAGTAGATATTTGGTACATTTAACAACATTTTTCAAATCTTACAAATAGCTTGAAATAGCTGACTTTACCTTTAACTGGCTTCAGGGTTAGTTGGGACACTGCGGTAACAAGATGTGGACACAAAGAAACATAGCAACAAGCTGTTTACAATGAGGCTCGATGCTATGACAGTTGCATAACAACTGGGATCATTAGTGTATACGAACTAGCCTCGCCTCGCATCGCATCTATGGTTCCGACAGCAATGTGACCTATACTAAGAATGCCGTAATGAGTGAGGGAGAGGGCAGGGGGGGACAAAAACATCATTACACCGGGGACCATTATGTGTGGATGCGGACACATGTCCTCACCACTTCTTAAACCGCTTGACCCGGGCTCCATAGGCTAACGGTGTATTTTCGTTCATCCTTGCCTGCCTGAGCGACACAAGCGACGTTATATGCAATACCGGGACAATTATAATCTTGATCTGATCTTGACGATCTGCCATTGCTGTGAAAAAACGGTCCATTGGAGTGAACGTAGATGGCGCAACTCTCTCTCTACATGGCTCTGCCCCCTGCTAGCTAGCCAGCATGTCATCCGCAGCACCCACAGAGAGTCTCACTGGCACTGCTATGCTTTTTAAAGCATTGTGACTCATGTCTGAACTAAAAATAATCTCTGTTTAACGGGAAAACAAACATGTTTCTACCCGGAAGAAACATTGAATCACTTATGTGCTTTGTAGGGATTGGCACTAATGGCACTAATCGCAACATGCTAATTTGGTGTGTCAACTCATTTAGAATGGACATTTAGTAAACCATTAATTATTATAAGGCCTCATATTGTTCCATTTCCCAGCTATCAAGACAGTTGGTATTATAACATAACTTGCTTTAAGCGTGAGGAGGGCAGGATAGGTCAGAAACAATGGGTTTCAAACCAGAAATGAATTCACATCTGGGGCCAAATCTGTCTGAAATGCTTTTTACCATATTCTTTTTCAGAGGAATTGTAGATAAATAAAATTTTAGTTAGCCTTTAAAAGGTGTTCTGACCTTTATGGTCCCTCTAGATAGATAGAAAACTGAAAATGCTTTAATCTTCCAATAGGGGACCTTTAACAGTAATTTTGCATGAGGTGATTGATCAATTTTAAGATGGTATAGTAATATTATGGATATCAATGGTGATAATGACCATGGTAACTGGATAATCAGGGTTGGGAACTAACTGATTACATGAAATAAGTTACTTGTAACAAATTACAAATAAACAGTAACTGTAACATTGCAGTTACCAGCTAAAATAGTGGAATCAGATTACAGGTATTCCAAAACATTTTGATGAGTACTTCTAGGACTACTTTCAAATTGA
>JAODUH010000013.1:384013-399527 GCA_027564835.1 Typhlichthys subterraneus | reverse complement strand
AGAATGTTTTTTCTTCTCTACCCTTGATAGTAATGTATAGTAACAACAATAACTGTATAAATAAATATTATTCATTTGAAAGCGGGCCAGCTCAAATGGGTGATCTCTATCTTATCCACAGTACACAGTCACCAATGTGTCCCGGCATTTTGGTAATACTGTTGCAGTACAGCTAAAACAACGCTATCGAGATAGGTCAATAACCAACCTACACAGTCAGCAGTCTGTGACAGATTCCATGCCAACAAAGCCTTTAGCAATTCATTACCGAGAGGCAGAACAAGGCAGGGCCTGTCTAACTGTAACCTGTTAATTACAATAAATCTTTAGCTTTTTCCTTCAGTCCTGCTTGCAGGGATGGAGAGATGGGATGGGGGGGTGGTCAGAGAGTTTGTCATGAGAGAGTGTGTGTGTATAAGGGGGGTGGGGGTACTGAATATCCAGGCATGGCAAAAGTATTTGCATTTGCTGCTAGGGCCTTTCAAACTTCTGTGATGGACTACAGTATATACTATACAGTAGCTAATGTCTTGAATACGTTGGTGTTAAGTGCTCTAAACATACAGCATTTGCCTTATTTACAATATCTGGCACAACTAAATGGAATATACAATAATTATATTGGTGCTTTGAAGCATCCAATTAAATGGATTCAAATTTTTTTTAAGAATCTCCATTTTTACCACAACACTAAATCCAATTGGTCGATAAACAAATAGGCGCAACCTCAAATCAAAACGCAATTGAGCCTCGACTTAACTGCAAGTTATTTTTCTTCTTAAATCATGACAAATGTGACCTCCCACTGAACATGCCACCAGCCAAGGTCAAGTCACTTGCATAAGGCACCATTAAGGTCAACAGTGCATTATTAGATAGAAAAGAAATAAAAGTACAAAAAAAGTAAAATTAGTCCCAAGGCATAGAATGCGTGAAAATAAGAGCTCTGTGAACAATTCCATATTGGTACGCAGTGGTTTAAATCAGAAAAAGTTGAGGGATGGGTGACTTTGTAGAAAATAAAATAAAAATAGCCATGGATTTATGTACAATATCATAACACCTAACGCTTTCTATTTTAGCTGCACTCTAATTGAAACTATTTGCAGTCCTGCTGACAGTGGGAACAGGAAAATGTACAACCCCTAGAACCATGCAACACCGGTCTATGATACTGAAGTTATAGTATAGTTGTGTTATATCTCTAAGCCCACAGCTTATACAATTGTACTACAAATCTGCTTTGTAGCTTGTAAAGTAAAAAAAAGAAAAACAATAAACCAGGCTACAGAACACATTGCACATTTAGTAGCTGCACCAAATAAAACATACATACAGTGACTTGTAGGAGAAGGGTGGAGGGACTACAAGTCAGCCCCTTTCATTGGTCAGAGCCAAGGTCTTGAGAAACATCGGAGAGAAGACTCCGAACCGACTCCGAACCCACCCCGACCCCCCTTGGGACTGGGTGTCTGGCCAACGGGCCCTCTCCATCCACCCCATCCTCACAGCACAACGGTGAGGGGCAGCTTTCCCTGGAAACGCATTCAGTCCAAAGCAATATTGGTACTCCGCCCCTCTCACTCCCTCCGTGTGTGTGTGTGTGTGTGTGTGTGTGTGTGTGTGTGGGGGTCACGGGGGACAGCCAGTCAATCTCAGACATTCACAGTGCACACATGCTTACCTCAGACAGTTTATCGGTTTCGGAAAAGTACCAGTGTTTTCTGTCTGCTGGCCGAGAGGTGTCCTAAAACATCATGCAGCATACGCACAGATCATTCATTCTCTTTCTCCGGCTCTTTGTGGTTGTTTATAGTTGATTTGATTTTTTTTTTTTTTTTTTATACTTTTTTTTTTTTATATTTTTTTGTTTTTTTTGTCGTTTGTTTTTGTTTTATCCCTTTCCCCGCCCCCCCCCCCCCACAAACTTTTCTTTTCCGTTTTGCAAGTCGTTATCGATCGAATCTCCCATCAGTGATTTTTGTCCTCTTGCTGTTGCCATGGGCAACCTTCCCTCCAAGGAGAACAGGAGGAAGAAGAAGAGGAGGTCCCGGAGGCACTGGGTTTCGGTACGGTGCAAAATGGCATGCTTTGGCTGGAGCAACACTCCCCTCCCACGCCGCTCTGGGACAGTTCAACCAAGAGGACGGCCGGCCGGGAGACTGCATCTCAATTTCCCCTCTTCGCTGCGTTACTTGGTCAGTCTGCCACCCCACACACCACTAGATGTGCCTCTTCATGTGGAGAGCCAGATGGTCAGACCTGGAGAAACATCTGGAAGGGGCGCAGAGAGAGGGGCAGGGAGAGAGAGAGAGAGAGAGAGAGAGAGAGAGAGGTTTACTGATCAGGCAGATATAAACAAGGTATTTATTTTTTGTGTTCAATCAATGGTTCATTTGTTCAAATTGTTTGTTTGTTTCGCTGGGAGTTAAATCCCACCAGCGTTCACACAGACCAATGGGTGACCATCGGGGGGGGGTGGTGGGGGGGGGGGGGGGGGGGGGTGTGCAATGACGTTGAAGATGAGCGTGTGCTTCAGTGGCGGTAGCGCTACATGAAGCGTTGACGAACATTTCACCGATCCCGAGCTCTGCCCCCCCCCATAAGAGTTAGTTTAGTTTTCCTGTGATAACCTACTACGTTAGTTTGTCCTACCTAGTTACAGTAAGTAACTAGGTTGGACTGATAAAAAGGGACAGGGCTTGGGATCGGCCAATTGTAGCAATGCGGACTGGTTAAAGGCTGCTCCGATAGTTTCAAAAATAACCGGAGGTCTACACCCATTAGGATGCAGTGACTGCCAACAATCTGCAATGGAGCGTGTCCACACCCGTCTCACCGCGTGAATGTGGGGTCTGGTTACACCAGGCTATTAGCAAATGGCGTAAAAACACAAACAAATAGGATGGGCATTAGGGTAAAGGTCAAAGCAGTGATTGTAAATGGACTGCATGTATATAGAGCCTAGGTTATTTCCTAACCATCACGCCACTCAAAGCGCTGTACAGGATTGCCTTAAAGTAGCACACACGCGCACCCGCAGTGGCATGAGCCACGCAAGGTGCCACCTGACCGCCGGGAGCAGTCAAGGGTTAGATGTCTTGCTCAGGGACACCGTGTCAGGAGTTATCCGGTTAGGGTTCGAACCAGTGACTTTTCCGTCCCCTGCCACTCTGCTCTAACCACTGTGCGCCACTGCAAGCCAAGCGTGAAATATCTGTGCCGCGTTAATCCCAGCGAAATAAAATGAAACAAGAGTGTCTCAACGCGAGTGACACCTCCGCAGTATGGCAGATTGCATCAGGCAGTAGTCGGAGCGTTCGGCGGAGTGTCAGCGGGCGCTAACCTGTCACAGTGACTGCATTTGAATGGCTTTGCCCCGGTGTGCTTCCTGAAGTGTCTGGTCAGCTCGTCGCTACGTGCAAAGCGCCACTCGCAGCCTTCCCACGAACACCGGTACGGTTTCTCACCTGAGGAGCAAGCAGGTAAAAAGACAATGAGTTGAACGGAAACTTGACCGAAATGTGAAAAAAAAAAAAAAATGTATAAAAAAAATGTAAATTCAATAAACGAGAAGTGCGAGGACATTCTGTGGCTTTCTGCTTTCGCTGCCTGGACCTTCCTCTAATGCATTAAAAAAACAGGTCAGGTGAGATCAGGCCAGAAAAAAAAAAAAACACTTTCTGCAGAGCCTGCATGGCCGCTATCTTATGCAATGTGAAATGTGTTGGGAATGCAAGAGTGCGTCGCCCTATAGACTTGGATGTCTAAAGCAAATAAATACCAACAAAAAAAGTGAGTAAAGTAAAAAAAAAAAAAAAAAAAAAAAAAAAGAAAAAAAATATAAATTAAAAAAACATGTTAAATGCATTTAAATAAACATTGGATTGAAGTGAAAGCCACACGTGCAATCCCATGGCACAAATCATACATTAGAAACGGTCAAATGGCCATTCAGAGCTTTCCAACTCTTTGCCTCTGGCTACCCACCCACTCAGCCTTTCCCAGGGTGAAACCCAATCTGTTTTGAAGAAACCAAGTTCCTTTCATCCCCCCCCATGCGCGGCCCCTCCCCCTAACCCCCTCCCTCGCTCGCTCCTCTCTCACTAAATCACTTGTTCACTCAGTCAGTCACATTCCAGATAGATTAGGTCACAGTTTAGGATTCCTGCCATGCAGCGCTAACAATCGCAGCACTCTAACCGAGGACGTGCAATGTGGATCTTTAAATCACATTACACAACAGCCACGCAAACGCAATACAAGCCAAAAACAAAATAAGAAACCAATGGGGATAAATAACTTCTCTCTCGCCTTTATCAAAATAGGATGTACATTAATATATACAGCCACCAGAATTTGGTATGCTGAGACCCAGGGGACTAAACTTGGTTGACGTGGTGACAGAAGGCGCCTGAACCACCACATGTTTGCCAAGCGTGGCGCGAGACTCACCCGTGTGCGTGCGCTGGTGTGCCTTGAGGTGGGAGCTCTTCGTGTAAACCTTGCGACACCCATTGAAGTGACACCTGTGCACTCGTCGGCGGCTATCAGGGGAGCCGTCCGCGCAGCCCACGCCTGTCTTGTCTGAACCCTTCCCCGCCACGCCGCCGCCGCCTCCGCGAATCTTCAGCGGCGAGTCGGCGTGCGCGCCCGCCCAGCTTGGCGACACGCCGCTGGGTTCGGAGTGGGCCTCCGGAGAGGACGGCGGGGTGCTGATGACGGAGGGGCTGAAGGGTCCGCAGCCCGCCGAGACTGAGCCCAGCGGGTTGGAGGTAAAGCAGTGCGTGGGCGAGAGCTCCGCAGAACTGTCCGAGGCGTCGCTGCTGGCGTCAGAGTTCACGCTGCCGGCGTCCAGGAGGACGTGGCGGCTGTCGTCGGGACTGCTGGCCTCGTCGTGGCGGAGGGCGAAGGGGATCTTTGGGTCGCACTCCATCTTGGTCTTGTCGCCGCAGGCCAAGATCAGCTTGCTCCACAGGTCCTCCCCGCCATCGAACTTGAGGTCAGACGTGGAGACATAGGGCTCGTTCTGCAGGTACCGCTCTAGCTCCAAGCATGTCTGGAGGGTGGTGGACAGATGAGAAAACACGGGTCATACAAAAGTAATGCAAATGAACCACATCTCCCAGAAGTCAACAGGACAGTGCAGAGTGCATCAGAGACAGAACATTACTGATAAAAATAAAATAATAGTCCATTCTGTCCTTAGAATAATATTGGTTCCATGTTTGGTACCAGTTATGTCCTGGTGTATTGCATAATGTTGTAAAAGTATTTACACAGCACATGCTTTGTAACCATCCTAACACAATAATGTTGGTTGCTCCGAAAACTGGTGTATGATCTGTTCCATGACAAATGTTCGGTTTGTAAGTCGCTTTGGATTGAAGTGTCTGCTCAATTATGTACAGAGAGGCTACATTTATATTCTGTTCTGTTGGTGAAATGCATATAGCATCTTCAGCATGGCTGGAAAAGCTAGCAGCCACAGGAAACTACTACAATTGTTACATTCGGTTGAATATGGGTGAAGTGCATCTGCCTGTTATCAATCAGGTACTTCCAGCTATTGTACACGAACAATAAAAGGCTTCCCAGTGTGCATTATTCCTTTTATGGCCACTACCTCAAACTGATGTGATTATACTGTTCGTTTAAACATACGTTTAACGTGTAAAGCGTTAGTGCGTTACACACGTCATGGAGCATCAAACATTTGGTTCGTCCGCGTTTGCCTACAAACTTTCATTGATGCCATAACCAAGTGGACTTCACGTGAGGATATATGCTTTTGCATAATCCCATCTGATATGTCAGCCAATTCCTACCTCTTAAGTGCTGAGGAACTATTAACGTGCATTTTGCAATTCAGTGGGCCAATGACTCACGCATCACATTTAGAGTCCTTTTAAGGAAGCTATTCAACTTCCCCCTCCAACACGAGCTATTCAGCCGCATTTACTCATGTTTAGCCGTAGCATGCACTGCAAACGCATCCTTTCTTGGTGTCTGTCAACCAAAGCAGTTACTTAAACAAGACGACAACATCTTAAAAATTCAAAAATGAAGCACACTCAAATAGGAAGCGCGTTTTTTGGCAGGGCAGTTGAAAATAAATGCCTTCTAGGCAATAGCCTACGCTTCCGCAATCTTACACAATATTGTTCAGCTGTACTCATGCGAGCATTGCTGACATTTGATATGCCAATGTTGTAATGTGTAGCCTACTGCAAATTCTTTTTTTTTTTCCAAAATAGCTTCGGCGACTTGGGCTACGACAAATACACAACTATTTTGTTGAATATGCTAATAATAAGGATAACATTTGAGATTGTAACATCTTGAATTAGCCAATACAGACAAGTCTGAAGTAGCCTACTACCTTGGCCGAAGCTAGAGTTGGCTACGTGCCAGAAATCACGAATATCCACTAGAAAATCTATCCATTTTAAGGCTATGGCTCTCCTCTTTCGACAATGCCCAACACGTTTGATGCAATGTAACACTTTCCACAGAAAGACACCGCATCTCCATACGCAGTGGTTGGGTACATTCAAAGTAGTCAGCCAATCTGATTCAAAATGCATCCGTTGACAGTCGAATGTTGCGCCGCTTCACAACATGTTCAACTAGGCTTATAAAATTAAATTCAAATAAAAGACAAATGGATCGTTTGAGACATACGATCTAATGGGATGCAAAGGCAAAACAAACACCTGGCATAATAAGTCACGCTCAAAATAATGCAGACTATTAAAGCAGCACAACGCAGCTTAAATGACTCTGACCCATTCATCTTACAGCGCCTCGACTCGGCTGTCAGTGACAGTAGCCGCGTTTGACATTACCGATTTGTAAAAACTTTCATTCGAACACTGCAATGAAATATAAAAGCGAATGCATTCTGTGTATTGTGTCCCGATTGTATCCAATCTCAGAAAAAAAGACATTGTTTCCTTCTTGAACGTGGAGGTTGGAATTGCTCACTAACTGGCATCAGCTTTGAAATACATGTTCAATCAATGTAAGCTTATATGGGCAATATAGTCACCTGCTGCCAATACTCCTCGAGCGATGGTAAGGCTGAAAAATAACCCGTGTCGTGAACTATTTGAAGTTCTTGAAAGATGCTGCACATGGGAAGCACATCCATTTCCAAGTTTGAAGTGAGCGCAGGACGCTTAGTTATCTGCGCGTAAATTCTTCTTTACAATGATGAGGTACAAAAGCGAAGAATTGATGTCGATGTTGTCAAACACGTATCCTTGTTGCACTCGTGTGCAGTCATGAAGCAAAACAAGCACTCTCTAACAGAAGACCGTTCCCCACTTGTGTTCAACTACCTCTATTTTCAAACAGTGAGCACGACGAACCACTGCGCTCTGCAAACTTCCCTATCAAAGCTGAAAGCCAACCCACCAGCTCACGGCTGGGTTGGAGCTAGCTGGATCTAAACCAATCAACGTCAACCAGCTTTCGAGAACCCAAATGATATCACGGTCAACCAATCGTCGTAGCTTCTTGACATACTTTTGGTCGATCTCTGTTTTAATTGGTTCTGTAATAGCCGTCCTCTAATAGCCATCCAATGAATGTCAAGTATCTCGACTTCTATTTTTAGAACTGTATATATATAAATTGCGCGTTCCTGTCTTTGGTCTGTCTTGCCAACTACTCTGTTGAGTAGATGTTTCGCCACATTGCGCGCATTTGAGACGCAACAGTTCTGTTTCTGTTAAAACAAATAACATTTTCTTCAACTTTGTAATAAGAAGAAACGACTTTGTTAATTAGTCATTCGGGACATCCGCGACATGTACTGTTATTTTAAATATGTTTTCTTTTATTAGGAAAACATTTGGAGCCTTGCTCATTCAATGGAGCTCGCTAGAGCGCCTCATGTTCCGTCTCATTTTGTTTCTTGGTCGCTCGTTTCACTAGCTTTATCTATGGAATGTGTTTGTTTTACAACAGAATATGTGGCATATATTCGCAGTGAAAAGCATTTAAGCATATTCACTTCTGACGTGCAATTGTTCTCTTGATGTAATGTTGAATTTGCATAGTTTTAATCTTATTTTCATTGTGTGATGATGCTTTTATTATCATAGCCTATTCCCATATGAGTTATTTATTATTATTAACCATTTATTTGCTGTTGTGTTGTGTTATGCTATGTTATGTTATGTTGAGATGTTGTGATACACTTTCATTAAACTTCACCTGACAATTTGATAATCAGTTCTCATTGAATTATTGTGTTTATCCTACAAACAGACTTGACTGTGACAGTCTGTAGCCCGTATGCAACTTTGCAGTGTAATCTTGTGGAATCATTCCAGCAGCATTCCGTCACTTGTCTAGTGCTGGCATGATGACATCATCAAACTTATCATACTGTGATTGTGAATGGCATGGACTAGGAGGAAGGAACAGCACACCTCATCTAATTGCTTATAAGTTCAAAGAATAATGTCTTGGTACGTGACCACAACATGGCACGTGATCGCGCGATGTGACGAACAGCGTTGTGTTTTTTTTTTTTTTTTGTGGACAGGACCCGCATTGTTGTCCAGCCTTGGAGAAGAACTGAGTGTCTATTGTGTAACGCCAAGCTGCGGGGCCATATTTGTCACTCATAGCATCTGATTTAGTCATATGGTGATGCGATGTCTTCCCAACCCTGGAGCTGGCCTTAGACATCCTGTAAAAGGAAATTAAACTTGGTCTTTGTGTCACTAATGGGTCAGTTCATTATGTCTCCCTAGTGTCACTGGACAGCTGTGTATAATGTGTTAAAGACCATTCAGAAAAATGTACTATAATCCACCTATACTGTAAGACAGGGCTATTCAACTCCGGTCCTTGAGGGCTGCACCCTGCATGTTTTAGATCTTCCCTGCTCCAACACACCTGATTCAAATGAAAGGTTATTATCAGGCTTCTTGAATCAGGTGTGTTGGAGCAGGGAGAGATCTAAAACATGCAGGGTGCCGGCCCTCCAGGACCGGAGTTGAATAGCCCTGCTGTAAACTTTAACCTAATAATAGTTCCACTACTTTACTAAATACAATACAACACAATAGGTGTGGGAGTCGGTCAACACATATAAAAGCTCTAATAATTTGCACATTTTATTATTATTATTATTCAGTTTATTATTATTTTTATTGTCAAGACCCATTTGTTTGAGTAAAGGCAATGCTGTCATTAGCATCTTTGCAGTCATCACTTGTTCTAAAAGGTGCGTAAGAAGATTTCGAGAGAAGGCACAGGGTTTGTCAGTGGCAGTTTATTTATTATTTTAATTTTTTTATCAAAGGCAGCCCAGGTCCACAGTTTAATCATAGTTATGCTCTCCTATCCTAGGCAGTAGCCACAGGAAAGAACAATTATAGGATGACCCATTTCAATGCATCACTGTCAACTCAATCAGTGAGTTGTTCTAAATACCATTTTCTTTTGTATTCTTGATGTATTGGAGCCACCATCGGTGCTCGTTTCAGTTTTGTTTTCAATTATAAAAAAAAACACTATAGTTTTTCCCCTTTTAAACAAAGTGTTAACCTTCTTAGGAGTACATGAATGTGTTTTCTAAACATTTGACCTGTTTTGGACAACTATCTTCATTCACTGAAGGCAAACAGAAGATTAAGGCCTGCCACAATATGGAATAATAAACCAAAATATGCTCCTGTAATTCACAAGATTCGGTAATAGAGATACACTATATGTCTTTGTTGGGTGGGGACACTGCACATTTGCCCAAGCTTAAATCAAAAGAGAATACAAATAATTGATTGCAAATCAATTCACATATATCATGCACTCTTTTGTTAAAAAGCAGAAATGTGTGCAGAAGGAGAGGAGGTTGAGGGGTGACAAAAAAAAAAATCTATATTCATTCAGAATCATAAATCAGAATTGAGTCAGCGCTTGCGGTGGAGGGGAGATCATGGCTGGCCTCGTTTTGAATTACATGCTCCCCAGTGCTGAGTTGAAAGCATTCCGCCTTTGTTGCGACCCCCTCTAAATGCAGTGTGCTAGGCTACAGTGTTTTCTCCAGAGGACCGCCGCAAGGGTCTGAGCTTCGCATTGGAATGCGTGATGCCCCGGCCCCGCGTACACCGCTGTCAGGCCACGTCTGGGGACGGAGCAACATGTCTGTACAATAGGTCGCGTGGTGGCAGCTCCATCAAACAGAGACCACCGTCTCCCACTGACTCCATGCCCTTGAGAATGAAAAGTGGAGTTTGTATACGTGTGTGTGTGTGTGTGTGTGTGTGTGACGTGCGTGTATGTGACATATTTGTGTGTATGTGTGTGGGAAGAGGAGAGGGGGGTGTTGTATGAGAGGGTGCATTTCGCTATGGACACAACGATCACCCAGGACCATCTTGAGGTAGGTGATGATGATGTGTGTGTGTGTGTGTGTTTGTGTATTTAAACATAGTAGACCTGTGTGCACAAGTATAGTTGTTGTCGTTTGGAAAACCTGAAAGTTAGATTTGTGTACTTACTGTAATTAATCCCTTCTACGAGAACATGACCTTATTTCACAATGTGGAGGTTCTTTTGGAGGAGTAAAGATAGCATGAAGTTGATGTGCGTGGGTTCGAACATAGGGCCTGTTTCGTCTGGGCCTGGAAGTATACTCACAGACTTACAGGCTTAAGAAGTAACCATAAATGCCACTGCGAAAAACCTTGAATCTGTCAGATAGCAGAATTGTCTTCTGTTATCTCGCAGGGCATTCTTGTTTCTCTCAGGAATCCTCCTTGATCAAAACCAATACCAGTTTGTCCTGATAGTGAACAGGGACAGGGGCCACATTTTTATCCACATCTTAGACATTTTGTGTTTCTTTCACGTCATGACTTCCGCCATCTAAAATCTTTGGATGGAAACTGACGATGGAGTCAATGTGCACCGAGAGTGTTTCAAGAGGCGCTTTGTTTGCACACACCTAGATGTAGCACTTAGATTTCTGCAGGAGATCTAAAAAATGGGTTGTAAAACCTGCAGCACAGTTCAATGGTGATTGTGTATTTAAATCCTGTTTTATAACCCCCCTCCCCACACACACACACACACACACACACACACACACACAAACAACATCCTCCCGGTGATACCTATTACCCCGTGCTAAAATCTACTATACGCAGTGGAGGAATGTTAGGCATTTCACTTTTTTCCTGCCGATCTCTGTGGGAACCAGCCCACTCTGTTTCAGGGGGAGGCACAGTACAGTAGTCCTGGAGGCCACAGCATAAAACGTGACAGAGATGTATTCATTGGCTACGTCGGGCTGTGGGAGAGAAAAGGAGTAGCGGTAAAGGAGGTGCCTCTGATTAGGTTGCCCTGACCGTGAACACACTGAGCAGAATTCAGTATTCCAGCACTCTGATACATGGTAACCTATCACACATTCCTCTGTGCTTGCATTGCATACAGCCAATAGAGGTTAATGTGACCAACACCCCTCTCTTGGTAGACCTCCCCTTACATTGTTCTTATGTAGTAACCTACATACCTACATACCTACAACCTAACCTTAATATACTGCAGACCTACTGTACCCCTTCTTTGTCAATGTGACACGGTGTTCCCTTTGCTGGTTTCACATACAAGTCCTTAAACACCTTAGGACTTCAATATGAATCTATTTAAACTGGATTCAAATAAAAACATACAGGTTTTACCAGAATACTGTACCGTCCACACAATGGGGCCTCTTTGGGAAATTCTTCTGCAATTTGCTTTGCTTTCAAGGACACATGTAGGGGAAGGTAAAAACCTTCCCCCTACACACGCACACACACATGCGCACACACACATATGCTCGCACACACACACATTTGCACGCACACACACGCACACACATATGCACGCACACACTCACGCACGCACACACACACACACCATATAACTACAGTCTTCATGTAAAAGGCATGCATGCCCTGTCTTTCCCAGAGATTACTTGACGGTCACAGCAAATGTGCACATCTTGATGTATTGAATGCACGTCAACTTGGGGTCACCTGATCTAGAGTGGGAAATACAATGGGGGGAAAAAGTTGTGTGAAAGTTATTTATTTATTTATTTATTTATTTTTGCTTTGTTAGAATCTGATACCAAATCTCCGCTTTACAATGCGTTGTTAGCTACAGTATTCAATATTAAGGTCCCACCCCCCAATACATACATCCCCATTCTATCTTAGTTATCTATATCAGTGGCCTGTTTTGGAGGTCTGTACCCCAGGGGGTCTTTGTTCCAACACATCTGAGGGGACGATCTATCTGCACTGCTGGCTTATCTTTTATCCCGACCCAAATCTGTTGGTAATTGCCCCAGATCCGTGTCACAGAGCAGTTTGTGGGCTGAAGTTATCTCGCTGCTGCTGTTTACAGCAGGAACCAAAGCCCCTTTGAGGCCTTTTTTGAGGCTGTCACAGTGGAACGGCTTCTGTGACGTTAATCAGGTAATGGGTGAACGTCAAATCGAACAGAATAAAACCTGCCAAATTGAAACTAATTTGATCTGCTTACTGTGACAGTTTCAGCGTGAGTACATCATTGGGCAATGCATTTTATAGCATACTTCCTTGCTTATAAAGTTTATCGAGGCAAAGTTTATCACCGCCGAATGATGACGCAAAGATCTATTCATATTCCAATGTTAGTTTATCATAATATCCTTCCCTTTGTCAGAACACCTGTTCACCATAGGATAAAGCAGCCCATGAACTTTAGCTACAGTGTATCTACAGACTCAATGCACCTTTTCCTAAGGTCATGACCTTTAAAGGTTGACTCCAAACAGGAGCTGTGTTGAGTCAGAGTGTGACTGTACACTGGCACACCAATACTAAGCCTGAAATATCTGCCCGCTGTTGCCTATAGTAACAAGCCCTAACAACTATGACCTCATTGGCTTGTAAACACAAGTGTGGACTTTAACCAGTTATGTCATTCATACGAGTTGTGCGACACAAGCATTTCCCTTCTAATGTTCCCCTGCACTCCTGCTTGCTCTCTTACGCGACACCAATCACTGTGTTTTCTTGTCCAGTCAAAGGGAAATCCTATCCCTAAAACCTGATTTCCTTTGGTAATCTATTGTACCATTTGTCTTTGTTCTGGTCTCATTGTGAGTTTTCTTTAGCATAATCGTTTCCATGTTCCACCCTCTCCCCCATTCAAACCATCCACGTCCAGTTTCCCAAGCCTACATAATAGTTATTCTTTGAGAGGGAGCACTTAGTGAACCCTTTAATTCTAAGTGACCCAAATATTCACATTTCATTTAAATGTACAATGACAGAGTTGAGTGAACTTAATGCATAGCCGTAGACACGATACAATTGACTTAAAAGGCCTCGCAGATGTAGTAAAAAAAAAAAATATATTAAATATATTTTGTGAATCCAATGGCCTCAATGGTAGAAACATTCCTTTCTATTTCTATTCCCCCCCCCCCACCCCAGCAGTCACTGTACCTTGGCCCAGCTGAGAGTGACTCATATCTCATGACTTGCTTCCCAGCTAGAGACACGTTGGCTGGGGTGGCGATCTCCGGGAAACAGTCTGAGCTGTAAAAGTGTCAATGCAGTCCCAGGATGTGGGCCCCTGGGAATCAGGGCTGACATAACCCGATGAAGTGAAACAAACAGAATTAACCCCCGAATAAATGCTAATCGGAGGTGAAGTATTTGGAGGACGGCCTTAATCACTTTGTATAACAGGCATCGGGGCGACATGTGACACTTGCCTTATTTCATGGCAAACACACTTTAAAGTTGCATTGCTTTCCATGCATGCCACTGTAAAAAACATGCAGCTGTAGTTGCTATCCCTTCACCGTAAATAATACATTCAGACTTGACTGTAAAAAACAAACCATATTTTTTACGGTATTATACTGTTAAAATAAAACATAATTTTTACGGTATTATACTGTTAAAATAAAACATAATTTTTACAGTATTATACTGTTAAAATAAAACATATTTTTTACGGTATTATACTGTTAAAATAAAACATAATTTTTACGGTAAGAAAACGGCAGCTGTGGTTGCACAAATGCGTAATGTGTAATTGTAGTATGAGACACTACTAATGTTATTATAACGATGGCTGCTGCTGTTAGAACTACCCTTATAGGTAAATTGTGAAATAAGTCAAGTTCATTTAAATATAGCCCTTAATCACAATACAGTCTCAAAGGACTGCACAGGCTCAAATTTCACATGGAAACAAATTGCACCCTTTTTGCCTGTTTCTCCCATTGGGCAAGGAATAACTTTCTTCCCCAGAGGACAAAATAAGACAGAAGCTTTAAAGGCCCCATGTAATAAAACATTATTTAATTTCTTGTCATTTTGGAGAGGTTATTCCTTTTTCAGTTATGTTCTTTTTTTATTGCAAAGATGCTCGGATTCACTATCTGACTGGAAGTGGGAGTAAATGTCAATTATAAGACAATTATTTAGAATCCAGACATGATATCACATCTGGGGTCCTAATCTGACGTGCATGAGAAGGAATTTCAGCTAAATGACAAGAATGTTAGACAACATCTCAAAGTAAGTAATGCCCTTTCGGGACATCATCACCGCATGCACATTTGACCCACAGACTCAGGCGACATTGAAGACGGTCTACTGTCCAAATCGTCATGCCGACCATTACTGTCATGCGGCAGCTGTGCGTGTGGAGAGACAGGACTAACCCTCGACAGTGAGAGGTGCACAAGCTGGCAGACCAAGGCAGACAGGTACACAAAACCCTAGAGAGCATTGACACAAGTGAGTGCCTTCCCTGCCCAGTGCATAGTACACACACACACACAAAGTATGCACATGCATAGGCACACATAAGCGCCAACACGCACGCACAAACACAAACATGCAAACACATGCACACACACACGCATGCACACACACATACACACACACACGCACATGCATGCACACACGTATGCACATGCATAAGCACACATAAGCACATGTGCTCAAACACACACGCACGCACGCACACACACAAGCACACACAAACACAAATATGCAAACACACGCACACACACACAAACACACACACACACACGCGCATCACAGCGACTCTGCAGTGAGGGTGAGAGGAGAGTGTTAAACCCAGAACCCTGCTCACCTCAGACGCAGAGGCTTTAATGACTGGAGACACTGCTGCCTTGCCCAGGGGGAGCCAACCAGGAGGGGGAAAAACACATCTCCAGACGCACACACCACCACCACCACCGTCTCCTCCACAAACAGCCTTAATGACTGGTGCTCACTAAACAACAGCAGTGGCGACAACAACCGAAATATAGGCCAGGCCTGCACCTGGGTATACCTGAACGAGTTCCTACGGTAACCAAAATAAGCCAGGCCTGCACCTGGGTATACCTGAAAGAGTTCCTACGGTAACCAAAATAAGCCAGGCCTGCACCTGGGTATACCTGAACGAGTTCCTACGGTAACCAAAATAA
>JAODUH010000013.1:366274-383913 GCA_027564835.1 Typhlichthys subterraneus | reverse complement strand
CCCCCCCCCCCCCCCCCCCCCCCCCCCCCCCCCCCCCCCCCCCCCCCCCCCCCCCCCCCCCCCCCCCCCCAAAGCCCTATTGGAACCAATAATCATCAAGTTTTTAGGGAATTAACAGCGTGTAAAGGTGCAAGTGCGCGGGTGCTGTAATACGGCAACATGGCTGTTGAATATTTCATACGCGCCGCTGCTTTGAACAGGCGCAGATCCCTAAAGATGTGACAAGAGCGCTACGAAGGGATTCTGACAATGTCGCCTGCATAAACCCTCACCGCTGCAGTAGTACTACCCCCACCCCCCTTCCATATTGTAAGTCAATATCCAATCCAGAGAGGTTCAGCTGTAGCTGTACTCTGCAACAGAACCACAATGTGTTTGTGATGAGCAGAAACAGAGAGATCAGGTTTATCCTGACACTGTTTGTGTCTGAATGAGTTCGAGACGGGACAGACATAGGGTAGAAGGGGGGAATGCCACGCATGTGTGGGAAGTGGTTTTGGCCGAGCGCTGGCTAATGGTCTCAACATGTGCCACAGCGTCATCACAACGAAAAGTGCTCGCCGAAGCATTTCCAGCAAAAGCCGAGGCCACAGATGGATAAAAGCCGCGAGGACTGCAAGACAGAAGCCACGGAGAAAACGTGTTCTTTTAATATATCAACGGTAAATGTACAGCCTGACGACGTCTGTAAGAAAACGCCAGTGAAGCGACGGACGCAACATATTTAATTGGAGAAGTAAAAATAAACAATGTAGGCCTACAGCAGTCAAATTCAGAGACGTCCTGCATATGCTAGAGACACTCACATACACACAGGCACTTTACAGGTCATTAAACCTGTAAAAGTACAGAGGTTTTCAGGACAAGCGTGTAATTGTGAAATGGCACTTTTCAGCCTCTGTACATACAGTATGCAGTGCCTTCTGAGCAATGCACATTTCACACAGACCGGGGTTTATAGACACAAGACCACGGTGCAGCATACAGGTGTCCTGAGACATTCCCTAAAGGATAAAATATAAAACCATGGTTCCTACACATTTTCCATTTCCAAAATCAATACCTTTCCAGGCCTAAATTCACAGACTTTGTGGTATATTTTACAAATCAATGAACACCAAATGATGTACACACAAGACATTGCTACAGTATACACTTTCTTTTACTGTAAACTAATGTTATCTTTACAAATCCATGACTCGGTCCAGTCAACCCACCTAAATGGCTGGCTGTGCTGACAACCAGCTTCAAACATCATGATAAGCACTTTACTTTTATTGTCAATGTTTAGAGATTATAAATTTAACATTTTAGAAAAACATATAGGAAGCATTTTTCTGGAAACAAATATTTTTCCAGACGTATTTTTCCAGACTCATTTGTCATTACTCAAAACAATTTCCATACTTTTCCATACTCCGTGGGACTCTGTACAACATTATTATTGACCAGCAGGATGACGGAGACCTCGGCAAGGCTCTGTGGAACATCTGCCAGCGCGTCTGACGGTATTCAACCAGACGTTGTAACGATTTAAGTGGCCTCTCATGTAGCAGCGCATGAGGGCTGAATGCTCGTGTCAGCTGTGTGTGTGTGTTTGACTGGAATAATGATTGACAAGCTGCATTCGAAATGAACTGAATAAATTAGCATTCTTAAAGGAGCTCTACATGATGTGTGTCTGCCCTTGTGGTTGACTCTGGCATTATTGAAATGTTGTTTTGCTTTGAAACTCAGGCACATCGACCCCTCCTCCCCCCATGGAGGTCACAAGGTCACGGGGTCACGGGGTCCCGCCATCCTCCACCCCTTCCCCTTACAGCCAGACACCATTTTTCCTCTGGCACGCAGCGACCGCTTCTGGAGGCAGGCGGGCGTATGATACAATCGAGGAGTAGGAAAAACAGGCAGCCGTGGGGACTCGTCAAACACAGATGACGATGTGTGCGAGGGGGGGGGGGGTCTCTCTGCACACCTCCGGCGGCTCGCGTCGCCGATAGGAATCCCGTTTGGCAAAGGAACAGGTACTGTACAATACCTCTGAACGGTATCTCTCTTCTAAGACAATGGGGAGCTCTGAGTGAGATATCACCCCGGTGTGTCAAAGTGTGAGGGGGGATGTCGGCTCCCGTGGAGCGTAGCCACGCGTTGTCACTGCCTGCCTGCCTGTCTGCCTGCCTGTTTGCCTGTCTGCCTGCCTGTCTGCCTGTCTGCCTGTCTGCCTGCCTGTCTGCCTGTCTGCCTGCCTGGATGCCTGCCTGTCTGCCTGTCTGCCTGTTTGCCTGTTTGCATGCCAGCCTGGCTGCCTGTCTGCCTGGGAGAACACCCACTACTGACAAGAGGTGAGCTCTGGCTCCACGGCACATCAGTTGTGGCTCACCACTCTCAATCAGAGGTGGGGGGAGGCCTGCATAATGTGACAGGTCCCACCTCCCTGTTGCCTTTCTTATTTGACAGAGCAGCCCCCCCCCCCCCACGTCATAAGACCTGCCCACGGGCCCAAGACACAAAGAGGTGCGAGAGTGTAGGGTTTGAGAGGGACAGACAGGCACGCAGACAGACAGATAGACAGAGACAGAGAGAGAGAGAGAGATGTTGGTAATGATTTAGTGAATTTCAGGACAAGGACACAAGACAAAATGATATACTGATGGTGACTATAGTTAGTTGAACTGTAACTGACCAAAAAAAAAAAAGAAAAACAGTTCGTTTACAGATGCCTGGCAAATAGATTTCCACCAGTGTTTCTAAGATGTTCATATCTGCCATATACAACTGACTCCGCCATAGTGCGATGCATTGCACTGCACTTTTCATTAGCCTACCCCATGGGTTAGCTAATCATGTTTCCAAATAATGGCAGTCACATTTAATGACGTTATGAGCCATTACAAAAGGAAAAAAAAGACTGCTTGATCTTATCATCTCATCTCCTCATTTCACATTGATTGCCAAATCTGATATCTTGTTTCAAATCTTTACCCCATCTAATGCAGTAACAGCTGTGGAAATCAGAGCCGATGTGCATTGTTAACTGTGTTTATTGTGGTTGTGTAATTACAAACTGTATAATGCGCAATCTAATTTATTAGATTAGTGATAGGTTTGTAAATCGGTAATTGTGAGATGCCAGTTTCCTCGCTAATGGGTTGATGAGATGGAGTTGTATACAGCGCCCCCTAGTGCATCCCAAAGGCTGAACCTGGGGTCGATGACTATAACTGTGAGGTTATGGAGGGAATATACAGTAACGTATAGATCAACATGGCCAGCCACGTGGAAGATGAGATGGTTCAGATGAGCTGAGACATTTCGTGCCTGGCTCCCGACAGCAGCAACACGGACTCCATGTGGCAGTTAGCCTTCACTGATCGTTTGGACTGGCATTTAAGTCACCCCTTCCTGTATAAAATACATGTCTATTTCCAGGAGAAATTAACGGGGGAAAAGTAAAGGGGGAGGGGGCGCTGTGAAATCTTGCCCGTAGAAACAGATATGTCCTCTGTATAGTGGCAAGGAAAACCTGAACTGGCAGAGTGAGGGAGAGAGAGTGAGAGGGGGGGGGACAGTGAGAAAGAAAGGGAGAGGTTTATCTGAGGACACGCTGACGCAGAGCTCTAGACATTGAAAAGTTGAAACCACGGCTCATGTCACCGCAACACATTCCACTGCTTTTAAACTGAGGAAAAGAAAGCATTATACCATATTTTACCACGCAATCCCATCAGCGTATGTCACGGGACGCACACGCAGACCCAATTTAAAAATAGAGCCTAGCAGACCAGAACCAGACTGGCCCGGTTACAGTTTTTTTTCATTTTTTTTTTCAACGGTGGCAAAATGTCAAGGAAAATATTAGTCAAAACTTGCCACTTGTGTGCAAATGAGATCAAGATGGATTAGGAGCTCTGGCTTCTATTTGAGGCCTCGTGTGCCGCAAGATTTCCATCCCCTGCTGAAAGCCATGAGCAGGCCAAGACGCGATTTGCCTTTGAATGTGATTTCCTCCGTAAAGCCTTTAGTGTAGGTAAAGCCATTATGGCCAATCAAACCTCTTAGCCCCGCTTCTGGTAGGATTTGATGTGCATTACTGACAGTGAGAAATGGCCTGTCTTGAAATACAATATCACACTTCAGTCAGAGAGAGGGTAGAACGTGTTCAAGGCTAAATAGTTCAAGGCTGAATCCAAGTGTTACATTTTAACCAACACAGCAAATATGCTAGGAAGGAATTTAGGGAAAGAAAAAATAAATACATTGCAGCATTGTAAAACATATTTAGGCAATATCAAATGTCTAATCAAATAACCAATGTATAATATAAAAATATAACAATGTATGCTGAAGAAAACCGCTCAAGAGAAGGTGAAATGAGTTGACTGTAATAGACATTTTAACCTGTACACAGTTTTACGTTATCTATGCCCATGTGCATGATGTAATTGAGTTTTCCAAAATGGTGACTAATTAAAGGTCCCGGGTATGAATTTGCATTTTAAAATTATGAAAATATTAGGCTTTTACCAGCAGAATGTTTCGCTGTAGTTATTCATAAGCTGGCAAACTGGAGGAAACCACTGTGTCACCTGGAGGACCTGGAGGAGCTTTTGCACCGTGAAGGCCTTGTGGTGTTGATATGGATTTCATTCAAAACAATGCTCCTCTATCCTGTGTTACAAAGTCAGCTGGACTCATCCAGGCACCCACAGCTCCACACACACACACACGTGCACGCACACGCACCCACACGCACACACCCACTCCTTCACACACACACACATGCACGCACACACACGCACCCACACCTCCACACACGCACACACACGCACGCACACACACGCACGCACGTACACACACCCACACCTCCATGCAGGCACACACACGCACGCACGTACACACACACATGCACACACACGCACACACCCACACCTCCACACACACGCACACACATTTCCTGTAAGCCATCCAATAGGAAAGGGACTTCCTGCTTTAAGTGTTTGCTTAATGCCCACTCAGGGTTTGACCTCCTGGACAGCCACTTCCTCTTCCTGCCTGTGTGTTCCTGTGTGTGTGTGTGTGTGTGTGTGTGTGAGTGTGTGTGTGTGAGTGTGTTCCTGAATGTGTGTTCCTGTGTGTGTGTGTGTGTGTTCCTGAATGTGTGTGTGTGTGCATGTGTGTGTGTTTTTAGCGAGTGTATGGCTGCATGCACTCATGTGTTTCTAAAGTATGTGGGTGTATGTGTGTGTGTGCTTGTGCGTGTGTGTGTGCGTGTCCACCAGCGTTTGTGTCACTCGACAGATGTTCATCCGGCCAGCTGGCATCAACATGATCCAGTTAACGGGAGCTAGCACACACACGCACGCACGCACGCACACACACACGCTATCACACACACACACATACACACACACACATCTCCTCTAGAAATGTTAAAACCATTAGGATACACACACACACACACACACACACACACACAGTGGCCCACAGATACACACATATGGACAACAACCTATTACCCTCATGCTGTATCTGCAGAATGCTGACATGGTAAGTTTCAGTGATCCACGCGCACTTGCCCATGGGCTCCACCGGGTGTGCTGTTCTGGTTGAGGCCATCTGGGTGACAGCTTATACTTTACTATCGGTTCTTTCTGTACTGTACATGTTTACTGTAAATCTAGATTAGCGTGTAAATCTAGACCACTAGCGGTACAGTATGCAATAACTATTACGTTGCAATATCCCTAGTGCAGCAGTTCCCACATTGGTCAAATATGTTTTTCTTTTAAGTGTTTATATATATATATTGTATTATTTTCTAATATTGTAAATAAAATTGGTACTGTGCATTAACATTTTTTATTTTATTTTTTACTATACATATTTAAAAAAATATTTTATTAAAATAATTGTGTAATTTCACCTTTCTTGTGCCCCTCACTTTGTATGGCCTCTTGCCATTTTACAGTTACATAGGAAGTCTAGTTTTAGCTTGGGAGACACAGGGAACGATCTCACCGGAGCTCCTAGAGTCCTGGTATTGCAGCAATGCAATGAAATTCCCTGACTGCAGCGACAGCTCTTGGTCCGGTAACGCTCGTCAAATGATTTAGCAAGAAAGAGAAAAAAAGCCCATCCCTCAGTTATATTACCTATTCACGTAATAGCAGCGGAGCTCCCATTATCGTTTTGACACAGCTTAAATTCATCTGCGGCACCTGTGTGCACGTCTAATGGCAAATACCAAGTCAGCGAGTGGAGGAGTGACGTGATCTTTGCCATTCAGGGCCACTTTCCCCTCGACCTCGCGGCCCAGAGGTTAACGACATCATTATCATTCTGCTGGAGCTTGCTTGTCTCTCTCTCTCTCTCTCTCTCTCTCTCTCTCTCTCTCTCTCTCCCCCCCCTCCTCCACAGTGGGCAAGCTTCTTAATCGTTGGCCAAGCAGTGAACATGCAGTCAGTAGGTAGGTAGGTAGATATAAATATACTGCAGGGCCTACTGTAAATGTAGGCCATGCAATAGACAGACAGACAGACAGACAGACAGACAAATAGACAGACAGATAGACAGATAGATAGATAGATAGATAGATAGATAGATAGATAGATAGATAGATAGTGTGATCATCACGTGTTACAGGATACTGCCAGTGAGTCAGAGTTTTCATGGTGTTTGTGTGTATGTGTGTGTGTGTGTGTGTTCTGGATCGGGGGAGCAGGACGTGCTCAAGTGTGACTGGCCGTATGAGTTAGAGCGCACGTGCAATTGCACTCGCGCATACAGAAAACAGATAACAAAACAATCACAGGCACGCACGCACGCACACGCACACACATATTGACATACAGCACACGTTCACGCAACAAAACACATTCCCCACATTAATAAACTCAGCTCACGCAGCAGATCCTGCTGTTATGCTCACACATGCACGCACACGCACACACACACACACACACACGCACACACAGAGGTCGCACCCAGTGCGGTGCGGTACTTGACCATGGCTCCTGCATCACATCTAAATAAAGGGTAGACTTACCACTCTCTAAAGAACGCACTGTTGACTCACTGTTAATCTGGTATGCTGATGGCTACAGTGGAAAAGCCAGATCTGCTAGGAAACCAAGGGCCACACGCACATTTCCACAGCGAAACTGCTTTTGTTTGCTGTGTGTGTGTGTGTGTAAAACAACGTTAGCAACAAACAAAATCATTTAGAGTTCACACGGCGGCTACAGTATAAAGCGCGTGAGCTTTCATCTCTTCTCCGGTGGAGGCCAGCAGACTGAGTTATGTAAAAAGAGGCTGGTGCCCGGAGGCTGCGCCTGCCTCCGTCACTTTTATTCCATTCGCACAGTTTCCATCTTTATTTTCATTTTCAATTAGTAACGACACGCTCCCGCGCAAAACACCCCCACAGCACTCTCGAACCCGGGAAGGAACACGTGTCTGCACATAGGTTGCCAGTCAGACAGCATTTAGGACTTAATTTAGGATTGACCACTTTGACGATCATATTCCGATGGAGATCCCACGAGCTCAGTGAGTCTGGAACATCTCCTCCCTATGTGACACTGAATGCCACAATCATCTCGATAGCAGTGTGAGAGATGGGTGAGTTATAATGGGGGAGAGAGGGAGAGTTTGTAGGGGGGAGAGTTAAATGGTAAATGGACTGCATATATAGCGGATTTTCCAACTGGATTTTCCGGCCACTGAAAGCGTTGTACAGTATTGCCTCACATTCACCATTCACACACTATGATAGCTGCCATGTCTTGCTCAGTGACACCTCGATACTCAATATCACATCATATAATATAATGTAATAAGTCTGTTCTATTTTTACGGATCTCGGTGTGGATCGCAGCGTATACGCTCCACTTACGCGCTCCTCCCACGGCTAGTAAAGCCAGTTCCATGGATTCCATTGAAGCGTAGTGTTGCAGCATGTGCTCTGCGTACGCTACGCTAACGCTATGCGTTCGATGTAGCCTGGCCGTTGGGGTGGAGAGCTGGAATAGCAAGGCAGAGATAGCAATGCAAAGGGCAGCTCGCAGCATTGCGCTAGATCTGGTAGAGCGGCAGTATGTTTCACCTCTGTGCCAGAGAACTGGATCGACCCAAATATAGCTGGGTGCTCTGACGTTGTTAGCCTGGCCAGGTGTTTCAGGGAGTGTGAACGCATAGCTGTATGTAGGTCTGTCAAGATGACTAGCAAGAAAGGTATTCACCTAATTATTTAACTATTTGCAATGAAATATACCGTGAATTTGAGATGGAATAATGAAAACCCAATGCCGTTAGGTCAATATCAATACAAGTGTAAATATTTAGACCAATACTTAATTGAATCAGCACATAGCGCTATTTTTTTATTTTAATCATTTATAGCTTTTATCTTTTTATTGCAAAAGGAAATGTGTGGGGGAGAGATAATGGGAAATAAACACAGGCCAAATTCAAACTCCAGCCTCCCAAAGTACTGAGGCCCATATGGGCAGTGAGTTATTGCATATGCCACAACTCCATCCAAGGTTGTTAAATGTGCGCAAATCTAAATAATACAATATTTTATTCAATATCTATTATTTTCAATAGGAAATTAGGCAATTTGACATTTGAGCTTTGCACACTACTTGCATGTCCAAGGACATTTCACCCATGTTGGTGGATGTTGTTCATTCATTCAACAAAGTGGTCAGTTTCAGCAGTTTATAAAATTACTTAAAATTACAGTGAACATTCCTACATTGCCTAAAAATGTAGGCTACGTTACAACGCAGCATTCTCCAGCCCCGAACCTCCTGAAAACAGATATATATTGTGTTTCACCATAATATATTCCTCTGCAATGGCTCAGTGCAGAGTGAAGAATGAGCATGGGAGAGAGAGATTAACAATAAATAGACCAATAAATATCCAATGTATTTCACCTGTTACTGGGGGTCACATACTTTCAGTTATAAGCATAATAGAACAGAACATTCTGACTGGTAGCTCGACATATTATATTTATGTTTGAGCATGCAAATGGAAATAATATATATATATTTTTTTATATTTTGTTTTTTAAATAAAAATTAGACAAGATGAGATCAGAATCCATAATGAAACTTAAGATGTTAAGAGTGTACATTACAGTTATATTGATGTCACAGTGGATGCTAACAGTCTTGGTTGCTAATGGATGCTAACAGTCTTGGATACTAATGGATGCTAACAGTCTTGGTTGCTAATGGATGCTAACAGTATTGGATGTTAATGGATGCTAACAGTCTTGGATGCTAATGAATGCTAACAGTCTTTGATGCTAATGGATGCTAACAATCTTGGTTGCTAATGAATGCTAACAGTATTGGTTGCTAATGGACTCTAACAGTCTTGGTTGCTAATGGATGTTAACAATCTTAGTTGCTAATGATTTCTAACAGTCTTGGATGCTAATGGATGCTAACAGTCTTGGTTGCTAATGGATGCTAACAGTCTTTGTTGCTAATGGTTTCTAACAGTCTTGGATGCTAATGGATGATAACAGTCTTGGATGCTAATGGATGCTAACAGTCTTGGTTGCTAATGGATTCTAACAGACTTGGATGTTAATGGATGCTAACAGTCTTGGATGCTAATGGATGCTAACAGTCTTGGTTGCTAATGAAATCTAACAGTCTTGGATGCTAATGGATGCTAACAGTTTTGGTTGCTAATGGATGCTAACAGTCTTGGCTGCTAATGGATGCTAACAGTTTTGGTTGTTAATGGATGCTAACAGTCTTGGATGCTAATGGATGCTAACAGTTTTGGTTGCTAATGGATGTTAACAATTTTGGTTGCTAATGGATGCTAACAGTCTTGGATGCTAATGGATTCTAACAGTCTTGGTTGCTGGCTACACCATGTTTGCTATATCATCTTAACAGAATAAACCCGCATGTTCGCCTGTATTCGGGGTCAAACTGGTTCCACGGCTGCCGTGTGCTAAACTTACAAACTCAATGTAGGTTTTCCACTCTGCCAACTCTTGCTCTCCGAGGAGGAAATCACCCTGGCATTCAGAGGAAATTGTATTGTTACTGATGCAGTGACCTGCATACTAAACTTCTTCCCTCTCCTGTGCCCCACCTGTAAATAACAGCCGTTCGCTACTACCAGTTATATCCCTTCTGAGTGGAACGTTTCACAGTCCCGAAGCGGGGCCAAGAAAAAAACATTAAAAGCACCCTGGTTATCTTAAAACAGACGGCGGAATGGTGGAACACAAGACGGCTAGCTCGAGCGGCGGCTGCGTTAATTGATTCAAACCACCGTCACTGGGAGACGGCGAGAGTTTTGTTTAGGAGAACAATTGCTTTAAAGACAGCAGCATATGTGGTCTTTAGATTTATGCACATTGGGGGTTGAATGGTGGAGGAGGGGTGGTGGCAGAGAAATGCCTGGCGCTCTGCCGCTTGCCTGTCAGCCCGTTGCTTATGGCTAATGATGTACTGTACCGTAAAGGGAGACGTTGAGAACTGGTGAGGGGAGCTACAGAAGAGACGGCCAATTTGCATTGGATTGATGCAAGCCTTCGCGCGTTGCCAGCGGGGTCCGTGCAGAGTTACAGAGCCACGTGTTAGCTTGCGTGTGCAGCAGGAAAACTGCTGCAAAGCATGTAGGGCTCAGTTTTTCAGAGCATTAACTTCCAGGCACTTATGTTGCCATGCAAATGCGTGGAAGTTAAGACTCTGAAAAACTGACTTGGTGGAGATGTCTACATGTAAATGTGAGGAAGACTAACGGCAACATTAAAGCACATTGACTGTATGGCTGTAAGTTGCTTACGGTATAAGGTAGCCTGTAAAGATTATTGCACATAAACATTATTTGCATTACAAGTGATTATTGGTTATATTAAATCAAATACTGTAATAATATAATACATAATATTTGTCTGTATTATTTAGAAATGTATATAAATATAAACATAATGAATGCATTCAGCAGTACAACCATGACAACATGTGCAGTGTTGATGCCCCTCCATTCCATTCCACTGTGAGCAGTAGAAGGACATTCCCCTTTATTACGTTCACTTTGTTTTGTCGACTTTGGCCGACCCTGCAGAATCCTGGCCTGCCCAGGAAGCAGGGAGTCTCGTAAATGCGATTAGGATACTGTGTGAAACACTGGTTCATTCCACAGCGCCATATCGACATTGACAGCTGCCAATACAATTCATGATATCTGCATTATTATCCCAAGTGGAATGAACAGCGCTGTCAGCTCGCCTGGTGTGGTGGAGGGGCAGCTCAAGGCCGCAGGAAAAATATGTCTGATGTCATAGACACACACTCAGTTAACGCAAGCCACCACATCACGCAGGAACGGCGTCATACACAAGCCAGAGAGCGACGCGTTTTAGTACCGCATGTTTACGAGAGCACAGAATTAGTGCATTTGACATTGGCGGTGAATTCTAAGGAAGACATCATAACCTACTCAAACAAGAGGACAACACAGACGCCGTATGCTAAGCGCGTGTAGATAAATGCCCCGTGTGTGTGGACCCTTGTCACCCCGAGAGGAGGACGAACCTTCTCCTTTCACCCCCAGGCTCCAGATCTGTGGAATATTTTTACATATCTAGCCCGCCGGTCCATCGGACACGACCTCAGTGGACATGGCGGGGACAGGAAGGGGGGAACAAGCAGGCTTAACTAAATCTCACACTGAGAAATGACTCTCTCCCTTTAAGGTGCGAGCCTGGAACATACCTTACCCCCCCCCCCCCCCCCCCCCACACACACACACACACACCCAGGTGAATTCCATGGGTTTTAGAGAGACACTTTGAATTCTGCAGAGCTTCTGCTGGGAACAATCTAGGAACATGGTGGTTTGATTATGTACAGTCGGTGCGGGTGGGTGGGGGAAAGGGGCATTCTCATTCATGTATGCATCTCTGGTTTGTGCAGTTGTTCATATTCATCTTGTGAATTTGCAGCTCTCCGCCTGCCTACAGAGACTTCTGGTGAGTGTCACAGAGGTGCGTCCATCACTGCAAACAGTAGCATTTTACCATGTGTATATACTGTACACACTTCTCATTCAGAATGTTTGTTCATAATGAATGGATACATTATGGCAAATTAAGGAGGTACTGTAAGATAAAGTTAAAATATGTAATAATTTGCAATAATAATTAAATAACACCACAATAAAACTATTAAGCCGTGTTGTCAGTTTTACAGACCAATGTGTTGTGTTGCAAATCAAATTAAAACAAACCATGACTTCAGAAGCAATCCAGTAATACAAATATTGTATTCATCGACATGTTGAGGAATTCTATTGAGACACATTAACGAATAATGAAAGGATAATCAAAACTGTCACCCATTTATACCCTCTATATCATCAGCGGATCAATTGACAGATTGTGCGCCTTAAAATGTATAATATTTATTATCTATAGGTCTTGCAAATGTCGTCTGTCAAAACAATGAAAGCACATTTCAATCGGAGCCATGTTGAGCGAAGCAAAACTGTCAATAAACCCTATTTGGCGATAAAAATTGATTCATCGTTGTATATTAAATGCATTTGTTAAGATGAAAGTCACTGCTCCCTCCATGCACCAATGAACACCAATGCATTCTAATATTCCAGCTCAGAACGACAGACCCAAATTATGCATCGGTCCAGAATCGAGTCGAGTCCAGCAATGGCCCTCCTCTGGCAATAGGTCAGAAGTTAATGAAATCCCTGTGTTCGGTTAAACAGTCATTTAGGTAATATCTACTGCGCCCATGCGAGCCGGCCATAAATCATCCTAATTTAATAAATGTTAGAATAATGATGAGATGTCCGGCGAAGACATTTACTCACAGTACTCATCCCAGTTTAATAGTTGCAGTGTAAAACAGAAAGATGTCAGATAGAATTTGGCTGGAAATGCATCACAGACAATTGGGTCAAATCCTACCTGAATATTGTGCTCTAGATAGCATCTGCTCCTGTCCCCCCAACACCACCCACCCTCCACTCTGTGTCTCTGGAGCCATTCCCCTCCACATACAGAGAAATATGATTATTCATATGGTTGTATTACAGTCAATTGAATAAATCCCAGTCCCTAACTTGGTAAGATAAAATGTGCTAACTCCGATTTTTCTAAAAACCCAAGCAAAAAAAAAAAAAAAGAAACAAGGCATCTGGTATTTTGCCAAGTATTAGTGTGAACAAACTGGCACATTATTAGCCGAGACACAGTATTTTACAGGCAACACTGTGCTTTCAGATGGAGACAAAATGAAGTGTGAAGGAGAAAATACTGTGCTTTACGATTCCCCAGTGAATATCCCTGTATTTTATCCAACAGAATGAATGGTGGCATTTATTCTGTGGGTTTTAGAATATCCAAATATCATAGACCTCATAACCAGTGGCAGTTTAAAACTAGTGTTTTAAAAGAGATGCAAATATGGATTAGAGAGCCTCATTGATGATACTCAGCTGTAAGAAGTTGTAAAAATGTAAGTTTTTACAGGCCAGTAGTGGAAAATGGGTAAGGTATAATTTATTTAGACATTTTAGTGTATTTACCTTAATATGTATCCCACTTGCCTTAAATTATACTTAGTATAAACACTGCAGTTTCCATCCACTTCCCCAATCCTTAGGATCTATAATCCATGCATAGAAATCTAGTGCCCCCTATTGGTTGTAATGCTTTGGTGCCTGATAGGCTAACCAGTGAGAATGAATGTGACCATTAAGGGATAAGAGTCAGATGCTTTACAAGGGGCGGGGCTTGGGAAAGGTCAATTCAGATCCATCTCCATTTCCGCAGATGCTCAGTGGACTCTCCTTTAAAATAATGAAGAAGATGGAGTTTACCTGTGTTCTTTTAAAGCAGACAGTCTGGCCCATTCTGCCATTACAAAAAGCCTATTTGGCACTAGCAGGCGTCATTAAACGTGGAGCCAGAATGAAGATAAATCAATATAATCCATTTGACTTTCAAGCCTAAAAATGCCAAAATGCCACTGAATAAAAATAAAATAACAACAAACATCTGTCCGTGCCCTAAACCTCTAAACCTGCTACAGTAATTCTTTGTGACATTTCCCAGCAATTCCTCTCGGTATGTAAATGTCTTACAGCAATCTGATTCAGATAAATGTCATTCACGATGGAAGGAACGGCTGTTTCCTGGATGTGACCCCTTCACATCTCACTGAAAGCGTGTGCCTGTGTTGGAGATAAGTCAAGGGGACAGGTGTATCACCAGGGGCCGTGGATCCGGTAGAGAGCAGAGAGCAGATCCAGGCAGCAGCCAGGTGCCAGCACAGTGTACGGACAAAGCTCCAACAGGGCGCACGATTTCATACTCCCTGGATCAAAGGGACTGGGACAGGATGTAAAACTCTGCACATTTAGTGTAACACGCTCTCGCCTGACTTCACACACACACACACACACTCCCTTGAACTCAGTCTCCCTCCCCACTCTCTCTCTCTCTCTCTCTCTCTCTCTCTCGCTATCTCTCCAGAGAAGCGTCTCCCCGAACGTCCCAAAGTTCAAAGCGCAGCAGAGAATGTGCCCTTCCCCTCCCCCCTCTGAGCCCTTGAGCACCTGACGGCTTGTGTGTCTACCGGGGCCCCTGTCAGTTTGAATGGGAAGAGATCTGAAGGCTCAGCGCAGAAAGGCTTGTCGCCATAGGAGGCAGTAAAGATGGATTCTGGGGCTCTGATGATCTGCGGAGCCTGACCATCATTCACTCCATGTGCCTGCTTTAGTCACATGTTACAGTACAATGTGCCGCTTGTATTTTATTATATATTTATCTGTATTTTTTTCTTCAAAGAAAACATCTCTGAAAATAGTCAATTTACACAATCACACACACACACACTTTACAAATGCACACATTCACCCAAAAATTGTGTGAATACTATATAGAAGTTTTTGGGGGTTTTTTGCTCAAGATGAAAGTGAGCCAAATGCATTGGCATGCAAACTCTAACATACATTTAACACATACCTGAATAAACTGGTAATTGTATGTCCTTACGTATAGCCTACATTTAACTCCCCAATGCACCTGACAGATTCTTCATGGTCGTCATCATACTGTTACTGTGAACTACAGTTGTCTGACAGTGTCCCCTAGTGGAGAAGATCAAAATTGTAAATTAACTGTCCTAAGCTTTGTCGTCGGTCTGATACAGCAGCTGTATATTTTCTGAAATTATATTGTCTGTGGCTACCATTACAGTACATCCTTGCAATTGCGATCACTGTAAGAGTCATGTTGATTTGCTAATCAAACATATGTACATCAAAGTAAACTTAACATGATGTTATCTGAAAGTCTTTGGTCTTACAAACTTTTATATTTACAATAAAACCTTTTCTTGGCAATAACATTTACAGTGGCATGATAAATGTCAGGCCCTGAACATTAACACTCACAATTGAATGCAAATCAATGCACTCCAGTCTAGAGTGTGAAAATCTTCACTGTGTTAGCCTGCTGTTTAGGAGCTGGTATTTCGTGGCCTCTTTCAACGTTTCCAATATAGTCTCCATAACGGGCTCTAATAAAGATTTACGGAGGTTTTGTTACTTTTGTTGGACAGTATAAATTGTAATTCTGTGGTTTTCGAGGACATGTTGCTGAGATAATCTAGAACTGTGCTCAGGGTTGGGTAGGTTACTTTTTAAATGTAATCCGTTACAGTTACTAGTTACCAGACTAAAATGATAATCAGTAACGTAATTTTTGGATTACCTAAATGTAGTAATTTAATCTTATTACTTTCCATTATTTTAGATTACTTCACACATTAACATTGTTCATTGAAATGCCATTCAAAGCAATTTACTGCGTTGTCACGCCAACTTTTTCTATTTTTGTGACCGTTTATATTACGCATGGGACCAGATTAAGGTATGACTTTATTTCAATTATTGACTGAGGTTAGTAATAAGAGAGAACATCCGATTATTTTATTCATGTTTCTTCTGCAAACTTCCTGCAAAGTACAATCATATCTGATTACATGTAATCATATTACATGTAATCAGTTACTTCCCAGCCTTGATTGTGCTGACCGAGCTGGTCATTCCTGTTATGCGGTAACATTTTGGACTCATAAAGTTTGAAAAAAAAAGTTTAGATTTTTCAGGTTTTTGGTATTATATCAATAAAGTGACGTTTAACTCTCAGGAAAATACAATGGTCAAGCTCAGGCACTTAAAATAAAATTAAGTTAATATCCCACACTGTTATGGTCAAAATCCTAACAGGGTGAAACCTACAGTAACAGGGTGGAACCTACAGTAACAGGGTGAAACCTACAGTGACAGGGTGGAACTTTATGAGCACTGGGACAGAAATGTTACCGTAAAACAGGAATGAGACACGAGAAGGGAAGCGACACATGCTCCTAGAGTTTAAAGCCTAAACAACTTTTTTGTGACGTGAGTTTAATTAAACCACGTAACCTGACTTGCCATATATCTGTGCCTGACCCATCCATCTGGGGAGCCGTGTGTTTAAACTGTTTGAAAAAGGCCAGGCACTTTAAAAAACCTGGCCGGTGATTGGACGAACCTGTGAACCATGCAGCAAAGCCTGTTAAATCCTCTCTTGCAGGAGAAACGTCAGGAGAAGAGTGGAAACACATGTTCCATTTGGAAAAGCCTTTGCTCTTCTAATAAATGATAATAAAAATGATGCTATATTGCATATATGTTAACTTCTGTAGAGCCTGTTTTGTTTTTTTCACGGAGTTTCAAGTCGTCTTCGTCACACATAAACCACGCCCATAGCGATGCTGATTGGCCACACACTTGGATTAAACGCCCTAAAACATCATGATTTACAAGCTCCAGGCTGATTCTCAAGGCAAAGTCAAACTGAAGGTCACAAGATCAGGATTGTCTTGCGCGGATATAAACCACATACTCCAGAAACAAATTCTGATGTGTGCATTTATTAAGCCTACAAGATAGTCATTATTTATTGACCATATACGTTTAGTATGTCACTAAGCCATCGGTTGACATGGCACTTTTACAGTCTCAACCTCAAAACGTAGCAACTGTTTATTCCGTATGTACACACACAATTCAAATGTTACACATAATGTTACAGACACAATAAGATGTTACACATAATGTTACAAACCATTTTGCAGACTTACGATGTTACAGACAAATTCAAATGTTACACATAATGTTACAGACATAATCAGATGTTACACACAATATTACGATGTTACTGACCAATTCCGATGTTACACATGATGTTACAGACATAATCAGATGTTACAGACAATGTTACAGACTAATTCAGATGTTACACACAATGTTACAGACAAATTACTATGTTACACACAACGTTACAGACAATTTTACAGACTTACGATGTTACAGACAATGTTACAGACAAATTCCCATTCTAAGATGCGCCACAGATCCCATCCACTCCTGACATGACCTCATGCTGAGCCCAGCAGATGCACACACTGCAGGAAGCACCACAGATTTGTACAGTTTGAGTCTAGGAGGAAATTAGGTCCTGTTTTTGTTATGCTATGTGGAGGAGGGGGGGGGGGGGGGGGGGGTTGGGCGCTTGGACACCC
>JAODUH010000013.1:342902-358715 GCA_027564835.1 Typhlichthys subterraneus | reverse complement strand
ACTGCATGTTTAACTGAGCTGTGTCGCTGTTTGTTAATAAAGTTACACTATACTGCATGTTTAACTGAGCTGTGTCGTTGTTTGTTAATAAAGTTACACTATACTGCATGTTTAACTGAGCTGTGTCGCTGTTTGTTAATAAAGTTACGCTGTACTGCATGTTTAACTGAGCTGTGTCGCTGTTTGTTAATTAAGTTACGCTGTACTGCGTTTAACTGAGCTGTGTCGCTGTTTGTTAATAAAGTTACACTATACTGCATGTTTAACTGAGCTGTCGCTGTTTGTTAATAAAGTTACACTGTACTGCATGTTTAACTGAGCTGTGTCGCTGTTTATTACTAAAGTTACACTATACTGCATGTTTAACTGAGCTGTGTCGCTGTTTGTTAATAAAGTTACACTATACTGCGTGTTTAACTGAGCTGTGTCGCTGTTTGTTAATAAAGTTACACTGTACTGCATGTTTAACTGAGCTGTGTCGCTGTTTGTTAATAAAGGTACACTATACTGTATGTTTAACTGATGTTAGTGACGTTACACATGTTACATCTGTACTGCATGTTTTTTGGCGTTGTGTCAATGTTAGTGAAGTTACACTCATTGAGTGTTAAAAGTGTTAAAGTGTCCTCCAACCCCAACTTCTAGTCTCAGCACAGCTGTTCATGTTTGACTCACGACCATCCACAGAAATGAGGGGCTGGCTATGGGGTCGGGGTGAGCCTAAGACACCTCGGTGTGGTGTGTGTGTGTGAGTGTGTGTGTGTGTGTGTGCGTGTATTTGTTTGTTTGTTGTGTGTGTGTGTGCGTGTATGGGTGTGGAGGGTGTGTGCAAGCCACTCAGTACACTTGCCATTGTTATGGATTATGAGCCTATATTACATTATGATCAATTATTGCTATGAGATAAATTGTTAGCTTGAAAGGTTAGCACGGGTCCACAGCTAGAGTTGAGCTACTGTAGGACTGATATATACATTCAAATGTGCCGAGGGGAGCACAGACAACTCTTTGGTCCTCAGTGATTGCTAAGTGCAGTTGTTACTCGGACTCAAGTCGCAAGGACTTTAATCCCTCCAGACTGAGAATCAAGATGGTCTCGTAACTCACAGACAACACTGTGGCCCATGGGTCCTCCCTCTCTCGAGGCTCTGCATCCTCCGCCTCTCTGCTGTTCCATAACGAGGGGCAGAGGAGAGGAGTGAAGCTATACAGCCTCAGAGGTCCAAAGGCTATAGCGTTCCACCTCCATATGTTGCTGTGAACAGGCGGGTATTGGATCTACCTGCCTGCAGTAGGTGCTATCCATTTGTTCGTGACACAGACAGCCCTATGCAGTGTGCATGTGCGTTACTGTTATGTGTATGCGTTGTGTGTGTGTGTGTGTGTGTCTATACGCTCTATACTGTGAGTGTGGTTCCTGAGCAATGGGGGGGATTTGTGTGTGTGTGTGTGTGGTGGGGTGGGGGGGGGGGGGGTGAGCCTCCCTGGGCTCGCTTGTTGCCTGCTGTTTTACAAGCGGGGAGATAAATCTGACAGGGGTGTCAAGTAGCAGACCTCATCCCAGCGAGAGACAGACCGCTGGTGGCTGTCCCAGATACTTGTGGCTGAGAGTCTCCACAAACAATCGCACAATAGTACACACACACACACGCAGGCACATGCACACGCACACTCACATACTCACTGGCTTAGGGACTACTGTGGCCAACAGTAGACAGTTCTTTGGCTGCAGGGAAAATGATACAGGCTCTTGTCGTGGAGCTCTGTTTTTCATTTTGATTTCATGTATTTACATTTTTTTTATACGTGGAACATAATTCTGCATGGACGGCCTGCTGACTTTAGGCCAGACTACAAATGTCCGTGTCGTTGTGAGACGGACACGCGTTAGATACGCTCTCAGCAGCGTGTAATTCAAACCGCTGTTTTTGTTCTTTTTTAAATATATAGTCCATGTCACTCATGAAAGGAAGACGTCCAGGAGGAGACGGCCTCCTCTGTGCTCCTCTCTCTGTCAATGTAATGTGCATGTGTCTCCCTGCTCCTCCCTCACAGTATACTCAGCACACACACACACACACACACACATGCACACACAGACAGTAAGCAAAAGCACACACACACACACACAGACACACACACAGTTAGCAGAAGCACACAAACACACACGCAAACACACACACTGTAAGCGCATACACACACACACAGAGACAGTAAGCCCACACAAGCTCGCGGGCGTAAGCACACACACATCCACGCGCACATCCTCGCAGACAGGCACCCACCCACATTTACCACCCCCCCACACACACACACACAAATATCCCCTGATCCCCTGTACACTCACACGCACCCACAAATACCCCCCCACCACACACGCACACTGAGGGAGGATTTCCTGGGCCTCTGTCTGTCCTCTCAGCAGTAGGCTGATTGGAGGGGCCGGCTGTGTTAGTTAAGGTAATGGGCCCTAGGTGAGCCAATTCACACACACACACACACACACACCTCGCTCCACCACCCCCTGTGTGCCTGGGCGGAGAGAGAGACGGGTAGGTGTGTGTGTGTGTGTGTGTGTGTGTGTGTGTGTGTGTGTGGTGTGGGGTGGGGGGGGGGGTGGCGCATGTTTGAGTCCAGCTCTCCACAAATCCCTTCAGCTTCTCCCTGTGGCCCCACCTGAACGTGATTACCAGGCCGGTCGTGAGCAAACAAGCCCCATATGGAGTGTCTATAGTGGGGCTGAAGCAGAGGCCTGCGGGGGCCGCTCCCTCCGTCTTCTATGGAGGGAAGGGGGGGCCCTGAGCAAACACAGCTAATGAAGTCTTAACAAGCCGCCCGGGGTTAGCGCGAGCCCGCTAAATGCCACCGCGGCTCTTGGAATTGTGTTGGGCAGATTGGCTAAATCTCCTCGAAGCTTTCCTTTACAAGATAAAGTTGCATTAGCATATCTCTCTCTCTCTCTCTCTGTCTCTCTGTCTCTCTCTCTCTCTCTCTCTCTCTCTCTCTCTCTCTGTCTCTCTCTCTCTCTCTCTCTCTCTCTCTGTCTCTCTCTCTCTCTCTCTCTCTCTCTCTCTCTCTCCCACTCGCCATAACGAAGATAAGGCGAGGACCTCATAGGCAACACTTGATGGACTTTTCTTCATCGGCAGCACTTGATTCTGACGGTCTGAATGGTCCCAAACGAGGGCATTAACTTTTGGAACGCGGTGTGACTCTGGAATGTATTCATTGGTAAAACGAGGTGGCGGGCGCTTCAGAAGGTTGGGGTATACTGAGATATCCCACATTTGTTCCAACACCGTCTCGATTTCTTCTAAACAGGAGATGAGTGGATTTCCTTTGAACAAATCTTCATAAACATAACATACAGAAAACTCTCTCACCCCCTCTCTCTCACACCCAAACGCAAGTGATTATTATTTTGAACCCCTTCCCCTCATCATAAACATATAGACAGTATTGTGCATGCACTAGCACACACACACATATACACACACAAGCCAACCACTAAATGACTCCATAACGTATAACGCCTGTTATTCCAGCCACGGTGGGCGCTTGCTGTGGATTACTTAGCGCTGGTAGAGTTTGCTAGCTGGTTTACCGTTATTAGCTGCCTCGGACCTGATAAAGACCTGGCTGCCGTCCAAATACAACACACTAAAAACTCCACCACACACAGTGCTACTTTATGGAAGTGGGAATTTGGGAGAGAAAGGCTCTTTTGCATCATTCTTGCACTGTAAAACTACAGACCCCCCCACACACACACACACACACACACGCACACACACACATGCACACACATCCCACCCCTAACAGTGTGATAATTTATAGCATGGGGAAGCTTGTATGTTTGCTTTGGTGTTCAGAATGTATGAATAATAGGTGTATATTTTGTAAGTAAGTCTATATATGTATATTGTATAGACATGTAGCTTTATATGTCTATATGATGCCTTGGTGTGTGATAGAGGGTATATGTCAACAAAATAATCCTGTCTTCCATTAATTACATTATTATCACATTTGACATGGAATAAATAATCACATTCAGCAATTTTAATTGAGAAACTGAATGTAGTGTTATTACTGCTGCATTCTATCTAATAACCTGTTACTTGTAGAATTAACTGCGGATCCAAAATCTAATGAACCACATAACAATAAACTTAACAATGTTTTTCTTCTAGTTTTGTTGATACAGATCTCCTGTAGTCTTGGCCACACTTAATTTCGGCTTTGCATGTCAATGTATTCTAGTTGTTGTGTCGTTTTCTTAATAACTAAATTTGGGGTTGTATGAGTTCTGTCCTGCCAATGTTGTAGCTCAATGTGTTCCTTGTTCTTTGTCTCTCACGCAATTACGCTTCCCGCAGGGCCCTATGCAAGCGTTAAACGAAACATTAGCACCTCATTTAAAAAATAAAACAGCTTTTCACGAGGACAGACAGCTCCCTGGGTAGTCTTATCGTGGCCACATTAACAAACTTAACAAAGTGTCTCTCACACAGAAAGAATAATAGACAGGCTGTAGATGGGCTGTATTGCATGCATTGATGGTGTAGACACGTAGGCTATTTCTCTAGTCTTTTTTTAAACGTTAAACATAGGTCTAATGATGCAACATTAGATCTAGAGCGTCGGCTTTTGTTTTGCAATATTATAAGTGTATAGTGTACTCACATTTGCCTCGTGTAATTGTGCAGGCCAAGAGCAGATGACAAAAAAATTATATAAAATTGACAAAGGTCTCTAATTTGTTTTCAGGATACCTTCTGTCAATAGAAAATCAAGGAAAATCTTAAGTAAACTTGATTTACTCAACACATGGTACCGCCCCTGCTGTTTTGTGATTAGAGGAGCGTATTATTGGGCGTGCCTTCTGAGGCGCTGGTACAAATATTCAACGCGCCGTCTCGACGCTACGATTCGTATGGGATACAGAACGGACTAATGTGTGTACCGAATGTAGTCGTTGTGTTTTGAGGAAAGAAGGCACGCATTCGTAACGCATTAGCCCACATAAGATTTTTGTTTTGATTGGAGAACGTGTAGTGATTTCTAGACAGCCGTTGTAGCTATAGAAGGCAGATTATATTATAAGGTGGATTCGCTATCCTCATCTCAGCCATCTTGACTGCTCGGCTGAAAGCTATTTTCTCCTCTCCGCACCTCTCGCTGAAAGTAAACACGGCTTGCAAATTGCTTGCAACTCCGTGCCAGATAAGTAACGCGAGATGGGTTCGCTGCACAAGATCTAATTCGTCTGTGCGCACAGGTGAAAACCAGAAAGCAGGAGTAATTGTACGCTGCTGTTTGCCAAAGCAGGACAGCAACACGAAGCACTGAAGGATGGAGTATGATATGTTGGGGATTTACCTGCTGCTTTCACTCGCTATCCTGCCCAGATCCAGCGGCACCACGGCGAAGGAGATCACCTGCCAGGAGATCGCGGTGCCTCTGTGTAAGGGGATCGGCTACAACTACACGTACATGCCCAACCAGTTCAACCATGACACGCAAGACGAAGCGGGGCTGGAGGTCCACCAGTTCTGGCCTCTGGTTGAAATCCAATGTTCCCCTGACCTGAAGTTCTTTCTCTGCAGCATGTACACTCCTATATGCTTGGAGGACTATAAGAAACCGCTGCCGCCGTGCCGGAGCGTGTGCGAGAGAGCCCGGGCAGGCTGTGCGCCTCTCATGAGACAGTATGGCTTCCCTTGGCCGGACAGAATGAAATGCGACCTGCTGCCCGTCCAAGGCAACCCGGACACACTGTGCATGGACTACAATAGAACGGACTCCACCACCGTTTCCCCGGTCCTGTCGAAGCCGACCAACCTCCCCAGCAAGTCTTTCAATCCACACAAGAATAAGCCCGGACATAATCGACCCAGTGTGCCAGGGAAATACAAGCCCCCGACCGCTCCCTGTGAGCCGGGATGTAAGTGTCTTGCTCCAATGGTGCCAGTAAACACAGACCGGCATCCACTGTACAACAGAGTAAAGACGGGACAAATTACCAACTGCGCAATGCCTTGCCACAATCCATATTTTACGCAGGACGAGAGAACTTTTACCGCCTTCTGGATAGGACTGTGGTCCGTGTTGTGTTTTGTTTCCACTTTTGCCACAGTCGCCACCTTTCTGATAGACATGGAGCGATTCAAGTACCCAGAGCGACCTATTATTTTTCTCTCCGCTTGTTATATGTTTGTATCTGTCGGTTACATAGTCCGACTCATAGCGGGACACGAGAAGGTGGCGTGTAATCGGGAGTACGACGTGGAGCACATCCATTACGAAACCACCGGCCCGGCTCTCTGTACGGTCGTGTTTCTCCTCATATACTTTTTCGGCATGGCAAGCTCTATTTGGTGGGTCATTCTCTCCCTGACCTGGTTTCTGGCCGCGGGCATGAAGTGGGGAAACGAGGCCATTGCCAGCTACTCCCAGTACTTTCACCTGGCCGCCTGGCTCATACCTAGCATGAAATCGATCGCCGTGCTGGCCCTTAGCTCCGTGGACGGCGACTCGGTGGCGGGCATATGCTACGTGGGTAACCAGAACCTGGACAACCTTAGAGGATTCGTCTTGGCCCCTCTGGTCATCTATTTATTCATCGGTACCATGTTCCTGCTGGCAGGGTTCGTGTCTCTGTTCAGGATACGCAGCGTTATCAAGCAGGGCGGCACGAAAACGGACAAACTGGAGAAGCTGATGATCAGGATTGGCATTTTCACCGTGTTGTACACTGTCCCCGCCACGATCATAGTGGCCTGCTACTTTTACGAGCAGCACAACAGACAGAGTTGGGAGATAACCCACAATTGCTCGTGCATGCTGGAGCAGGACCGCAGAGCGCCGGACTACGCCGTTTTCATGTTGAAATACTTCATGTGCCTTCTGGTGGGCATCACGTCGGGCGTGTGGATATGGTCGGGCAAAACGCTGGACTCGTGGAGGACTTTCTGCACCCGCTGCTGCTGGGGCAGCAAGGGCACTAACGGTTCCATGTACAGTGACGTTAGCACGGGACTGACTTGGAGGTCGGGCACGGCCAGCTCAGTGTCCTGCCCCAAGCAGATGCCATTGTCCCAGGTTTGAGCATACTGCCGGGGGAGATGACCCATCAGAGCTATTAGCATAGTAATGAACTGTGGACGGGACTCTCCGCTGAGTGCTGATTGAAACAATGTAACTGGCATTTCAACTAATTCCTCCCTGTTCATATGTATTAGAGGTGCAGACGTAAGCATGTTACGCCATCTTGGGGCATTACTTGTTGTAGGCTATAGCCTACCTTTAGGCAAAGAAGCAAGTTTGTTCCCAACTTGCCTCGTATGTAAGAGCATTTGCGTTTTGTTTTTTTATCATTATACATACTGCCATATAGATAACAGTAGCTAGGCTGGAATTCAATCACTTCAAAGATGGTTTAAAGTTTAAAGTAAGCCTTAATAGATGCCCAAGTATTACGGGTAATGTTTTTGTACTTGTATTTATAAAAATTGCTATTTGTAAACATGTACATTTGTGTATAAAAAAATTACTTTATAAGCTAATGTAAATTTGTAAAAATAAAATGTAGATGTCTTTTTTTGTGACAAAACAAATATGAACTTTATTTTGACAATAAAAATGTGATAAATCTTAATTTGTGTAACATGCTCAATGTTTTTAAACCAGTCTCACACAGGTTTTAAGAAGGCCAGTCATTTTTGTGTCTCCTTGTGGTCACCATATTGAGGAGGACTGAGGAGGCAGCAACTATGTAGCGAAAAGCAGCTTTTTCAGAACCCCATCTATAAATGTGAGTCCCCTTAACCATCAGAGACCGGTAATTAGAGGCAGGGGTTGAACTGGAACATCTCCATAATTGTTAAAGACCTCTTCACATGCTTGCCGACTGCGACGCCCGCTGTCTTAATTTAGTAAAGGAGGTACGGGGTGAATGGAGTATAAATGCGGGGAACAGACTCTTTTCATCTGCGCCGACTTTGATGTGTCCTTATTAACCAGCTCAGAATAAAGGTGGTGTGTGTAAGGAGTGCCTTTCTGATGTGCCAAGGTTCTTTTAAGCGTCCCCATTTGTGGCCGGGTAGTGTGCTTTGATGGATGTCGTCGAATTAAAAGAGCATTTTTTGGTGGGTTGGTATACGCTTTCATTTGTCAGCGCTCAACCTGCCCCGGCCTCGGAGACTGATTTTTTTTTTTTACTCCAGAGCTGAATTGAAACATCTCTCATACAATTTGAGTTGTATAAGTGTTCAGGGGCCTTGACGTGAATGATATTGAAATGCCCCACAGGTGGTCTGTTCACATGATCTCACATCTTAGGACCTCCTCGGCTAGGCGTCTTCTTTTTTTTTTTTTTGTCGCAACAAATGTATCTGGTTTGGTCCCAATTAACTCAATGCATGTATAAGATGACACTAATCCAGCGCAAAAATGCCTTTGATTCGCCGTTCAATGGCGACAGTAGCCTTTGTAGCTAACTGCATTATTCCTTTACACTACAGACAGTAGATGTAACCTTACAAGCCTCTTTTCAGAGCGGTGCAGCTGTGGAACAGCATTACTGCGTCTGGTAACATGCCAGGCATGGAAAAGATTACCTTTCGTTAAACTCAAACAAGACCCTATTGTGAAGATCCATTACTTGAAGTGTTTTGATTCCAAATTGTTTTATGTTTCAGTATAGCAATTTTGTGTTTGGATTCTGTCAAATGTTTAAGCGTCAGTGTTTGCAATGGGCAGTTACAGGAAGCTAAATTTAACGGATTTCATGCAATGGAGGCTGTCTGGTAGGCCTGTCTCACATTTAGAGTTCATATGTCAAAGGTATAGATGCAGTAGATTTGCTTTTTTTTAGCGTTTGGAGCACTTTTTTTCATGTTTCTAATTGTGAGCAAGCACCAGGTATGCCACCAAACAATCCACTATAAGTGACATATATTATAGCCTACTCCCACCTTGTGGTAAGAAGGGCAACATACAGGCTACCTATATGTTGTGAATGCAGTCCTTGGTGAGTTTACAGTACCTCTTGATACAGGCTACACACTGTCTGCCCGTAGAATACATTTTACATGCACAGATACTTCTCCTTCACTAGCCTATACAATTCCCTTCCACATCTCTCTCCTTGGCCATGAACAAACTAGATGGACACTTTAACAGCATGTCCGGACCTGGAAGTACAACTATCAGTAAGCAATCTGTTTTATCTCAGAGGTCACACATGCAATTATATGAGAAAGAATGAAATAACCCTGGGAAGGCTGTTACGAGATGCTTCACACACACAATGTAGCCACCACATAATGTGGATGATGATGTCGCTAGCTATCAATGTGTGTTTAATTAATAAACTCATTTCCTGACGAGTTCCGTTGATTTTTGCTAGTCTGTCTTCTAAAATATCAAATCAATCTATGGTACGATTCGTTTAAATGACAATACGATATAGTCTACTTTTACAACACAGTGTCATGGATGCATTCGCCCTGACCTCCTCAACAATAGCTGTATTCCGTTAGCAGAAGGTCGTCTTATCCATTTCTTCAACCATGTGAGATGTGATTGACTCGTTTGAGTTCACAATCTTCGGCAGCCGAGCGTTTATCCTAACTGTTCACTTGTGTTGTTACATGTCTGGGGGAGCACTCCGACACGACTGCCTATCCAATATTAATGAAGAGGCAGGCACAATAGAGCAAAATGTCATGGTTATTAATGCTATTGTTTGCTGCAGTCCACCCAGGTGAAGCTTTACCCTGAACATCACACATTCAAAGAGAGAGCAGGCGTTCTCTTCGTGTTTTATTTTTGCACAGGATATTTAAAATCACCACAAGCCATTTCTATTCGCAATGGAAAAATACATATTTAATAGTGGCCTGGTAGTTTATAAGCCGTGACACACATTCACCTTCTGAAGAAATTGTGTCAATGCCGGTAGAGAAGGTTATTAAAATAAAGGTGTTGCTATGTAGTTGCAAGCCTGGTATAACCAGACCATATTCACTTTGTTAATATGGTCTATCTACGCTCCACTGAGAAGTGTTGCAGTCATCGCACTTGGTGGCTGTGAAAACGCTATTGGAAACCGGGTTTCCAGACAATAATCTTATGATTGTCTTATTATGTTTGTCTCTTATCTGACCATAATACGCAGGTTTTGTCACTAATAATACTGTAACCATCTCTAAGTTGGGCAGATTGGTTAGATGGTTGCTCTCTCACGTAACATCCCGTAAGGAACTGTGCAAGTAATGACTTGCTCTGTGATTCTAGGTTGTTACTAGGCGGTGCAAATGTGTCTGTTGATTTAATAAATACTATTAAGAGCATAGTATGCAAACATTTGCTGTTACATCAACTGGGGTTGAAGTGAATAAATCATTTTTTTATTAAATATAACGACCTACAGCTAAAAGCATTCACATAAATACATTTTCCTAACTGTTCGGCACTGTAACCAATGGCAGGTTGAATCATATGCAGGTTTTGTCTCTAGTGATACTGTAACAGTTTAGATTGCTGAGGAAGGACACTGACCCAGAGTTCATGCTCATATTCCTAAGTGTCTTTTTAAGAAGCCAGATGTTTAAATATTACAGCTATGGGCCTAAACATCTGCACACTCTCAAATCCCACAGCAATGGCCGCCGTGGGACACAGACATCGTTGAATGAATGTTGGAGTTTAGTTTGGGCTTGTGATTGTGAAAGCCTGCTTGCTTCAGTGTCAGGGAGGTGTCTTCAGGAGACCCAGTGTGAACCATATACTTATTGTTGCTGTGCCATCATCAACCGACAGTACTTTCATAGGCCTACTGTATAATATACTGTAGGCCGATTGTGTAACGTTTTCAAAAAGGTGTGCTCTTGTATACTTGTTATTCCAACAAAGCTTCTGTTTGATGCGTTCGGTGTCTTTACATATAGCTGTCACAGCTTAGTCAAAAGCCTAGGCTTCGTATATAACATTATAGCGGAACTATACACACGTGAGCTGTTTACTTGTAGGATATTAAATATACTTTTTCAAGTCATACTATATGTTCCCAGGAGAGGGCGCCACAACGGGGTTTATCCGAGTTTATCGATAGATTATCGTCATTACCTGCCACTCAACCTCATCGTCTATTCGTTGTATAAGTGTATTAGACTCTGACAATATTAATGTCATATGGAAAACATCAGTCTGAACTGTCATCAGTTATGACATCCACATTTAGATGCGTGGCAGCAGTTCATATTTGTTGCCACTAGAGGGAAGTACATTATCATTTACGAATGTGATTGCGTTGGAAAGGATTGAAAATAAGATACTTCATTCGCAGTGCCTTTATTAGTTTTTTATTTTTTATTATTATTTTATTACAGGTGCATTGTGGGTAATGCAAAATATGCAACCCATATAGGTTGAACATTCGACCTTAAGAAAAGAGTGAAACAGAAGTCCCCTAAATTGTTTAACGTTTAATTGGACATAGGTCTACATTGTATGTTAGTTTACAATTATGGATTTCTGGCAAAACTCAATTCAGACAATTTAAAACCAAATATTAGAGCAGGTGATTGTTGCAGGTAGAAAACATATAGTAGAAAACATACGTAGAAACGACAATGTGCCAACGTTTGCCTCAATTTGTCAAGGTATAAATTATAGGTCTAAACATAAAAATAAATGGTAAATTAGTGGGTGTGATGACAATTTGTATTTTGAAGCATTCATTGAATTATAAAAATTCATATACCGGTAGTAGCAAAATGTACAAGATGCAATTATTCTAGTGACATTTTCAGGAAAATATTTAAAGCCTACATTTTATATTTTACTGACATTTTGCAGAAAAGAGTTACATTTAATTTTGTCTAAGAATTGCAGAACACAAACAGGTGAAACCAGTTGGAGGCCTTATGACCTTATGACATAACCGCGCGTGCACACGCACGCACACACACACACACTGAAGTGACAGAGCATATAGCACCTCTTCAGCTTGGTGTGCTATCGGGTATTAGCTTTGTTGTCACGTTCAAAGAGATCAGCTAGGGCATAATGAAGACCAGAGCTGTCCGCTTACACAGCCACCATGCCCCAAAGCTATGGCTGGTTTACCGGTATTAAACAAAAAATTTGACACAGAATTATTAGTTATTGAATGTTGTCTCTGGAAAAAATAAATAGGCAACCTGAAAGAGTACTTAGCAGCTATAAAAGTAAACTATTTATGGTCACACATTGTGAAAAAAACACTCAACTAATTCTTAAAGTGAATTTATTCAAGGTGTATACTGTTGGATCAAAATGTCACAGATTCATTAAGTTACCCCAGTTAATCTTTGGAGGGGTGTAACCATATTGTGAATGTATAATGAACCCTTAAACTGAAAGAAATCTATTACAATTATCAAATAATTTACATTCAGAGAACAGCAAAGAACACTTCACACTGTGTTAAGTCAAAGTTATAGGACTACATGTACAACCCGTATTTTCTTCCGATGTACGACTAAGTATATCCCATATACTAACTACTACATCCGAACACATCAGCTGCCAGCTTTGGTTGATAGAGAGCCCTGTTTCCAGTGTCGGTGTTACGGCAAAGCATGGATATTTCTCCTAAGCTCCTCGAGGCCCTGAAATAGAGTGACAAGACCTCCCCATAAATACAGAGCCCTGCTGAGCAGCGTAATTGCTTTGTGAGCCTGTGTGTGCTTCTGGGAGAGGAAGGTGGTGGTGGGGGGTGGGGGTGGGGGCGGGGGGGGGGGGTTTTGCATTGTCCTTCACATCTTAGGGAGGAATTTAATTTAACCCTCAGAGAGACCTCAGGGACTGCACCTTACGGAGATTACGGTATCTTCAGTTCGACCACCTGAGCGCCAAGTTCAAAGGTTCAGCCTAAAGCCGTCACGGAGGGACTAAAAAAAAAACTCCTGTCCATGGGCCACTCTGCTTTCATCATGACTCTGTGTGTGTGTGTGTGTGTGTGTGTGTGTGTGTGTGTGTGTGTGCGTGCGCGCGCTTGTTGTTGTGGACATGCACATGGGACAGGTCAAGGCTTGCCTTCGTTTTTATAAGGTGGGGGGGACACACACAAGGGAGAGACAGGTGGGCTACACGCTCTTTTTAGACTTTCGCAAGGTTGCGCTTTGTTAAAAGGACATAGTTAGCCAAGGCTGTAGAGAGACATCATATAGAAGATACAAACCACTTAGAGAATTATGAAGGGAGCTCTATGGGATAAGTACCAGATACATTAGGTCTATATAGAAGACACTGACCACTTAAGAGAATTATGTATGGAAGACAGACCACTTAAGATAATTATTCATGGAATTATGCATGGAAGAAGTTAGAAATGGCAATTATGGAGGTTCATAGAAAAGAGACAATCAATTGCTTTATAACGAGTGAACCTTAACCCACTGCTAGCCAATCATGTGGTTGCACTGACGTAAAGCTGGCATATCGTTTGGGGGCAAGTCACCAAATGTTGTAAGCATTTTCTTTTTTTCCCCCAGATTTGAATTGTGATCTTATCATGCAGTTTTTATGTCAAAAAGTGCAGTTATGTCTCTCTCCTCATTAGATACTGTCTTGCTAATAACTGCCCGGACGGAATACCAAGATGACTGCTGAGTGGCCAGACCTGCCTGAGGACTGGGCACTCTCGTAAGGCCATGTGTCCTCAGGGTGCCACAACAGATCCACATGAAGGGTGCCTTCTGCTGTAGAGTTCTCTGTGGGGGGCCACGCAGTACCTTGACCAGGCCAACGTCAGCACCTCAGGCCACGTGACAGTGTGTACTACAGAGAGATTATAAACAGAGAAGGTTTCACATATTCAATTTATGGAAGGGAGGGGGCTTTGCAGACCAGAATGACTTAGTGTTCCATCACGCAAGTCAACGGGGAGGTCCACGGATTTCACCATAATATTGCACATTATTTATATCTGGGGGGCTTAATGGGTATTTTAACTATATTACATTCACACCAAAGTACCTATGATCAATCTGAGGCCATTAGAAGGCAGTATTTCTGCAGCAAACTGCTTTGAGGTAAATTTACTTTGTTTCAGGTCATGGATGGTAGATTTAGCTGCCTGTCAGTCTCCACAGCAGAATGCCATTGGTGACACGCCCAGCTAAGACACCAGAATATGTTCACATTTAGCTTTGCGTGATTGAAATGCATTACAGTGCTCCATCTTTGTTAATATTTAGAAAATATCCGATATGGACTGCAGCAGTTCTCCAATCGTCCCACCAGGATTTAAAGAGACAGCGTCTCCTTTTCCCTCCCCTCCCTCGCCATTCACACCCACTCAGACCTCTTCTCCTGCCCCTCTGTGTTGTCCGCTAGCTCCGCCCCACCGGTCAACTCCACAAGCGTGTACTGGCCCACCCTCCTCGTACAGGCCGTTGCCGCGGAGACGTCGCGGACGGCCCCCGCGAGGGACAGCGCGAGGTCCCGTCTGGGCGGCGGGGGCGGGGGCAGCGGCTTCAGGCGGCCGCGTTTGCCGACGCTGAAGGACCTGAGGGTCCCCGGCGGCTCTGGTGGGCAGAGGGCGCCCTCGCTCCCGCCCGCTCCGAGGGCCTCCGAGGGGGGGTTCCCGTTGGGCTCCTCTGCAGGCAGAGGGAGCTGGGCCGTAGCGAGCGCTCCCACCCCACCTCCAGACGACCCCATGCTGCCCGTCCTCACACGGAACCTCCCCGCCCGATCGCCCTCCTCTCCCCCCACATCCTGAAGGCCCGGGGGAACTGCAGCGGGGCCTCCGGTTCCTGCTCCAGCGTCAGCAGCCAGGAAACATCGCTCCTCCTCGTCACACATCGCCCGCACCGTAATCCTCCTCCTTCTCGCCCCACCGCCGCCCTCCCCCCCTTCCCTCCTCCTCCTCCTCCTCCTCCTCCTCCACGTCGACGCCCAGCAGCGGCGGGCGGAGCAGACCAGGTCCAGGGCGCTCAGCAGCAGGGAGAGAGCCGCCACAGCCTGCATGACGTGCAGCACGAGCGTCTTCTCGGAGGGCCGCGACACGTAGCAGTCCACCTGGACGGTGCAGGGCGCGCGATGGCACAGGAACCGGCGCGGCGCGGCCAGGCCGAACTGGAGCTGCTGCACCGCCCCGAACCCGGCCTCCAGAAGGATCCGCAGGAGCAGGTGGATGACGTACGCCGCGGCGAAACGCCCCCCTCCGCGCTGACGACACCGCCTCTGCCCCCCCTCCTCCGCGTTGGGTGTGCTCCCTGAGGGATGGTCGTCGTCGTGGTGGGCGTCGCCGTGGAGGTCCGAGGACACGCGGTGCACCACGTAGCAGACGAAGGTGGCGTAGGGGAGGCACAGGCCGGCCAGCTGCAGCAGCCAGAAGCGGGGCAGCGAGACGGGAGCGAACAGGTCGTAGCACGCGTTGGCGCAGCCCGGCTGGATGGTGTTGCAAATGAAGCGCTCCTGCTCGTCCTGGTACAGCGGGTATCCGGCCAGCAGTAGGATCAGGACGCGCAGGAAAACCATGACGATAAGCCACACCTTCCCTGCAGGGACAGATAGTAAGTCAGTACATTTATCTTTAACTTTAACAGATTAGCGCTTTACATTAAATGCATCAACATGACAGGTAATGCAAGAAAAGTCAAAACAGACAAAGAAACAATGAAGATAAATACATGAATAAGAACAGAAACTGGAGTGCCTACTCCAGTTTCTGAGTCCTTATCCCAAGTGAAGGAGTTTAAGTACCTCGGGGTCTTGTTCGCGAGTGAGGGGACTATGGAGCGAGAGATAGGCCAGAGA
>JAODUH010000013.1:322229-342802 GCA_027564835.1 Typhlichthys subterraneus | reverse complement strand
CACTCTTCACTACACACATGATACAAGAACATGCTAAAAGTAAAGCAACATAGACATGCTGCACATCCACTTCAAGATAAGAAACTCCACTAAAAAGTAATAAATTCACTTTTTACCTAAACAAAACACAATTCTAACACCAAGCATCTAAACGTGCATATGTTCATAAATAAAAGTTATTGTGCACTATTGCACGTGCACTATACAGTATGTGCAATTCTGCTGACTTTATGCTACCCACGCATGCCACATATCATATGAAAGCCCAGGATGTACAGATTACAATGGTATAATTTATCAGTTGTACAGTTTGGTTGTACAGTTTGGTAAATGAGATTATTAAAATATGACAAAATGTGTAAAACAAATTTAACATGGCATAACTAGAGCTTCCGCCTGACATGTTTCTAATAAAACCTCTCTCTATTTGCTCTGTTTCACTTTATTAGAATCAACCTTTGCACAGGAAATTTTCAGATGTTGGGCTTTTGTTTTCTAGAGGTTTGGGGCTGCAACTGCATCATCCCAAAGGGGTTTTTTACTCTAATATTTAGTATATTTTCAGGCGGGAATAAAATGTAAAATGTTTACTGTTTTCCATCTCTATATACTCTGCAATGGTAATGCAACATCAGATCAGATGTGTGTATATAAGCCTCATGGTTGAGGAACTGCACTTGATTTATTTGTGGTATTACATTTTAGGCGTTTTTCCTGGAAATTGTGCTAGTTTATACGGGGTTAAGCACTCTAAACACGGGAATGAGTAAATACTTCTTGGATATGACACAGGGAGGATTAGAGAATGTGTACCTAAAACACAAATGCAGAAACAAATGCAGAAATGCACAAGCGCACGCAGGGCCGAGGGGGGCGAGGGGGGGTTGGCTGGCACCAAAACAGACACAAGGTGTGTGAAGCGCAGTCACCGAGGGGCAATCACTTCAAAGGGAACTGCCCAGTCAGTGCCCACCACCCATATGAATGTGTTCCCTCATAACGCTACTGACTGACATGCTGCTTACTCCGTAATGGACAGTAACTATGTGATGAATAGTCTACGTCATTCACAAACTCAATCTGAATTTATAGTTTTACGTTCACCATACACTATTGCTCGAGCTACTGTTGTTCCAAGCTGTTTATGATCTGATGCCGATATCACATTTTTGTGAATATGGACATGCTACACATTGTTAGAACAGTTAGATTAGGCCCATCCACAATTCAATTGTTCAGTTTGCCTAGTGCACAACAGCCAATTCCTTGTTTTTATTCCTTTAGTCCATAAGGGTTCATCGATCAAAATAACCAAAGCTTTTTTCCATACAAATTAATCCAAGTTGTGAATAGCTTTACGTGTCCATTAGGCCTGTTTTAAGTTATGGATGGCATATTTAGATGTCTGGGCGCTGCCTACGTCAGCCTCCAAAACAAATTTTTCTGCTCTCTCTCTCTGTTATTATTCCAATATCTTTGGTGAGAACATCACGTGGTGCACTGTGCAGCATCTCCGATACCGGACACAGAGGATACCTCTATGCCTCAACCTCACTGTGGGCAGTGTGCTCTACGGCGAGAGCTGCTATAGGAGAGGGGGCGGGGCTCGGTCTCTTCACATCAGATCCTGCAGTGAGCCCCACTAGAGCCAGTTGGCACACAGTGCCCCTCTGTTGAATGGATGCAGAGCAGTGGAGTCACCCGTCACTCTGACCGCGCCTGTATCTGTCTGCCTTCTGTCCATCTCTCAAGCTCTCGGTCCTTCTTTGACTTTGGCTTTGGCCTGGCCAGGTCAGAGGTCACTGATGGCAGTCAGATTGCCAGGCGGCCGCTGAAGGAACAGTCTTGCATGGAGGGAGAGAGGGAGAGAGGGAGAGAGAGAGAGAGAGAGAAAGGCCTGCTTTGTTGTACTGATCCCGATGACCCCGGAAACAGAGAAGAAGTCGGACAGACAAAAAGTAACAAAGAGCATGACAGTGAGCAATTGTCCGAGACTGGGTTGAGAAAGGAATGCTAGGAATTAATTATGTTATTAATTAATTATATGCTTAAACATCAAAATAGATGGACTCTTACCCGAGGCATTGTTTTAGTTCATCAGGTACATTTTGAAAGGTATGCCTATAGCGTTGTTGTCACGTCAGACTAACAAAGAGTTGTTCTCCCACTCTTCCGCTACACCCACTTTGGTTGCACCTACAACAGCAAGTTCATGCTATCTGCCTCAAAGCGTACTGCATCATCATCACCCCACCCCACCCCACCCCTCGCAACATCTATTGGCTCTAGCATGCAAATATAACTGTGGGAAAGTGAAGTCAAATGGACCAGCAGATTTGATAAAACCTCAGACAAGTTAACAATACAACAGATAAGGGCCATACAAATGTCATACACATTTTGGACACAAATTTTTTTCCAGTTGGTGTTTGGATTTTATACATGCCCTACCTCGGTTATCTATTGTGATTTGTAGAGGGAAGATGCTCAGTTGGTCAATGAGTCAATTGGTTACGATCCAGAAATGACATCATACCTGGGGCCAAATTTAGCAGATTTTTTAGAGAGGACATTTGTCTAAATGTTATTTTAGAAAGAGAGACAAAGTGATTAGGCCTACATACTTAACTTGCTGTGCTTATCTTATTAAAACCACATATATGCCCCAAATACAGGCCTCTTACGTTGCACCTTGAATGTGAATAAAGTAAGGTACACCATACAGTATATAAACCTAATGACCCAATATTGATAGTGAACCTAGGAACCAAATTGGCCACGCCCTGCAGAATAACTAGCTAGTCAAATCCTATTCTAATCCAAATACACATATGCTTGAAGCTTGCACTCAATGTGCACAGTGTTAAAAATTCTAGGAAGATGTGTACTTGAACACACTTACACACACACACATACACACACACGTCGTCTGAACACTGCAAAGCTTTTGATTACGAGCCTTTGACAATTTAATGCACTATAAATATTACACATTTATTGCAATGCAGCCATGGGTGTGCTAAAGACAGCCTTGCCACAAGGTCCCTTAGCAATTAGTGGCAAGCTAGTAAGAGCTAACCTAGCAGCTAACGCCTATACCTTTTGATATGCGGGCCCCACATGTTTGTCAGCATAGACGGGCTGTGGTTGTTTGGAGGGGGACATTTTTTTTCTTGGAAACAGGACACAATCATGCAGGTTGTTTAATGTCTATTTTGAAACATTTAAATTCTGTACATCACTATTCATTTAGGGTACACAATAATTAGCTAATCTGATCCCTTACTATTGATTGGAGAAAAAGCCTTCAATTATGATTGCATTACCAAGATTTGTCTATGTGTGTGATGTTATGGTCTGGGTGTTGGGCTCCCAGTCGGAAGGTTCTGGTAATCAGATATATGCTATGGGTGCACAATATTGATAACGTGATACTGCAATATTGATCATGAAAATTGCATTATCGATATTAATTTCGATATTTTTAAAGATAAGTTAAAAACACAAAGGTTATGGGAAAATGCATCAGAAAATATTCTTAACATATCAAAACAACACATTTTCAACTGGCACAAAAATGTCCAAGCTAGAGAGGAGGCATTCTTTTTGTCTACTAATGTTTCCTCTCTCTATTATGTCATTAGCTTCCTCATTTACACATCTTACTTTTCTGTCTAAATCAAACACAACTAAGCCAAACAGCCAATGGACGCATCTCTCCACAAAATAAACTGAATATCCTTCCAGCAACTTTTCCAATATGATATTGCGCAACGTGATATTGCGATAACGATACTGGGTCGATATATTGTGCACCCCTAATATATGCCCCTCCACTCAGAGCCAGGAGATTGCATAGTGATTCTAATAGGCTTTTGTGTGGGATTAGTCACAGTTTGATTGCTCTAATTGCTCTCAATGAGCAACAAGGGAACAGAAATCTAAAGATGGGTGTGTGGTGGGATGGCGGCATGAATGCCTGTCAGGTACAAGCGCACGCACACACACACACACGCACACACACAAACACACGAATGAAAGCATGCTTTAGTGCTCTCTTTTACATAGATGCCCAAAGATATGACACACAATCCACAATAGTCTGATGCTGAATTGACACAAAGCACACGGGTTCATGAACACACCTATACATATAATAAAGCAGGACAAAAAGGGGCAGCCTTCCGATCTTTAATAAAGCTGCTTTGAGAGTTACCAACATTTTTACAGTTAATAAGAACGAGAGGAAGATGTTGTAGGTTAACAACCCAAAAACCAACCCCCTCCTCTGCTCCCTGCCTCCGGAACCGGTTGGTCTGCCACTGTGATGCCATTAGCAAACTTGTTGAAGTGTGCACGTATTAATGTGATTGACAGGCAAGGTAGATTTGCCAGCTTTACGGAGGCATAAGTTTAACCAACAAATTACACTAAATATAGCTGTAAAATCTTACCTACGGTACCGTTAAGGATGCAGAGACACTGTCGACACCACTTAAGACCCACCTAACACAAAGAGGGGATTGCTTTCTCTCAAGTGCTGCCTGCCTGCAGAAACTAAAACAAACACCAACCACCTAAACCTGAGCTTCCCTGCTTCAGGATTTCAATCACCACATAGGCTGATGTCCTTACTTCAATAATGTTTCTGCTGTTTCACCTGACAGGTTATGCACAATAATGTTCTAATAAGAAACATGGTCAGCCTCCTTATCAAAAGATGAGACATTTAATGGGTCAGTGATTTAAGGTAAGGCCTAAAGGTTCAAATTATTATTTTTTTTTTTTCGATAGCCAGAGATTATTTACAGTCTCTATATTTCATTTGACACGGTCATGTTGTCTGGGTGAACCTCGAATGACATATCATGTCAAAAAGACAGGCATTTGGCAACTGGGCACTCCCGAGCATTACTGAATGATAAGCACAGGCTGAAGATGGCAAACTTGTGGTCCATTAATTTGATACAGGAGAAGACTCACAACTGGCAGGTCAAAATGTAAATAGACTGTTTGGCTAAATAATAAACAATACATTCCTTTATGCTAATGGTGCAGAATTGGGGCCTCAGTTGTCAAATAAAATGTGGTTATGATTGGTTATTGCCTTGTTCAAAATGTTGCCTTCAAAGTCACTACATTTTGCACTAGCAGCCATTGACATTGATTGATTGTGTGATTATAGTTATATGGATTATTCTGTCCATTGAATTTATAACATGCAAATTGCTGTGATTTGTGCAACAATCAACCATGGGTAGGCCTGTTTAGGTTACATTTTCTTATAGGCTATTATGAATTATTCGCCAGACAACCATATGCAGAATGGTCGTAGCAAGCATAGCTTAACAATGGTCGTCCATAGAAAAACCTTATACATAAACCAGCATGTGACAAATAAGCTTGATATTAGTCAAGTGAAGCCGATGCTTTCTCTATGCAAGCGTGCCGGCACTTTCAGAAATGACAAATTGGTTACAAGCACTTCTGAAATTGCTTTTTAACATCTAGCGTCAATACCCAACACAATAAAGTGACAATTTCAAAGACTTGCAGAGATACAAACAAGAACAATATTCATAAATTCACAACAGGTACAAAATCATGAAAAGCACAAAATACTAAGGTTCATCAGCAAATGCATTAAAGACAAATATGCAAATGCTTGAATGAAACTCACCCCAAACAAAAATCTCTGTTAGGATTATAGCTGTATAAGAGGACCTTAGATACCCTTCTCAGGCTCAGAACTGGAGTGCAGTTACACATTAATGACATAATCACTGGGACTCTTGGTTTCCATATTAGTAGCTGGTCAGACTGGACTCTATTCATACTTAAAGGCAGGGTCAGTTATTCTCCAGAACACTTTGCTAACTTCGAGCTCAAAACAATATCCCTTCCGTAGTGCAGCCTCACACATTGAAACGCATTGTGAAGCAAAGCGTAGTACTACGGCTTTGTTTTTGTTAATGTTGTGTTCGCCATTTTGTTTATGTCCCTACTTAGAGAGCCAGGGCTGTGTAGAAGTATCGGAATATATGTTTTTCAACACGTTTCAGTGCATTATGCATTGGGTGTAATCGGTTGTCATGCTGTATGGGGTCCAATTAGCTTGGACCCCTTCATTGCTACTTACAGCTGTAATTATATAAAGGCTGAGGTCACGATAGAACTCAAAAAAGGCATCAAACAATGTATTCCGTAATGATATTGATACCACAACTACTATCCCACTACATAAATTGCCCTGATGATTTATCATAAAGATATTCCACTTGTTGAAAGATGCTTCGATATACAGACTGTGTGTGTTTAAAACACAGCATTATTATGCAATCTGCTAAGCTGTTGGATCTGCAGTTAATATTTGTGGCAGGCACTTCCCTGTGTAGCGCAAACTGTAGGTGGTGTGTTGCCACCAACCACCATGAAATCCCTTGACTGAGAGGAATTACAGTACATCCAGGAAGACCAGCGCCATTGTTCAAGCCTTCGTGTTGTGGTGATGCAACTATATACGTGCATACACACAACACATACAATGTCTATTTGTTAGGGAAACTGTCTTTTCCTCTACTTCCATTGATTTTCATGAATGTGTCTTTAATAGGCATATGCTGAACTTACAGCAAACACATGCTTGTATTCATATTTCATACACGGCTAAGTTTAGCTGAGGCTGGTAGTTAAGGAAGTTCACCTAAATATGTCAGAAGTGCACAGTCAAGCCGAATCAGATACACACATAAAACAAACATGGTCTACCTAGGTCGCTTAGAGATATCTATTGCCGAACACACATTCTATGACATCTTGAGTCTGTTTGGTTTATATGCTTTATAACAAAATGACTGCATTTCAGCTTTGCAGATTTTTCCAGATTTGTATTTATTGGCTCAGGCTTAATGTTGTTTTTTGATTGATGTTAATAATTATTTAGAAAAATTAAGAATTCCACTTTCTTTTTTTTCCTCTTTTGAATGGATCAAAACTGACTGTACTCTTAGGGTCGAGTTGCCAAACAGCTAAAGTGAAGCGAGGCATGAAATAGAGTCCGTAACAAATGATTAGGCTCCATGGAACAATGCCCAACTGCTGCAACAAGTTTGTTAGTATTAAGGCAAGTGAGACTACTTCCATTGCAGAAAGCGTTTTGTCTTAATCGTCTGGTTGCCTGGGTGAATTCGGGGGCACTCTTCCTTACAATGACCCTCCTCACCGAAGACAAAACCCTGGGAATGTGAGTAAGACTGCATCTTATTAAGGACACCTGCTCAGACAACCAGGCAGAGGCCTTCTGACACTGGGTCTCATCAGGGATGCTCTGTCTGGCCCTAGCATAGAACTATATGGGCCCCAGTCTGACCACCATGGCTCCAGCATACAGCAGGATGATCAAATGTGTGCATATTCCCCAAACCAAACAAACAGCATGTCAACTACAGAATAGCTAGCTATCCAAATCAAGGATGTCAATATCACTGTGTGTGTGTTAGGTGTGCACAATATATCGACTCAGCATCGTTGTCGCAAAATCAGGTTGCACAATATCATACCGAAAGGTTGCAGGAAGTGCAATATTCCGTTTATTTTGTACAGAGATGCATCCATTGGCGGTTTGGCTTAGTTGTGTTTGATTTAGACAGAAAAGTAAATGCGTGGCTGAGGAAGCTAATGACATAATAGAGACCGAATAGGAAACATTAGTGGTCAAAAGGACTGCCTCCTCGGTATCTTGGAATTATTGTCAGTCAGATGATAATGTGTTGTTTTGATATGTTATGAAACAGTGGTGGACTCAGAGGGGTGGCAGAGGGGGCAATCCCCCCCCCCCGCCCGATGCCCCCGTGTTAGGAATCACCGCTGGAAAAGTGCCCTCTCGGATGCCCGTATGGTAGATAAAACATGATAGAATGCCCATAAGGTGCCCCTGTGTGAGGAAATGTGGCAAAGTGCCTGTGTGGTAGATTAAACATGATAATGTGGCCTCCAAGATGCCCCTATGTGTGAGGAAATGTAGTAATGTGCCCTCCAAGATGCTTCTATGTGTGAGGAAATGTAGTAATGTGCCCTCCAAGATGCCCCTATGTGTGAGGAAATGTGGTAAAGTCCTCGTATGGTAGATTAAGCATGGTAAAGTGCCCTCTAAGGTGCCCTCATGTGTGAGGAAATGTGGTAAAGTGCCCTCCAAGATGCCCCTATGTGTGAGGAAATGTGGTAATGTGCCCCGATATGACACATTTTAACAACAAATGTCTCTGCGCTGGTGCCTCTACACATGCAGCTAGTGCCCCGAGTCCGCCACTGTTCTGAAAATATTTTGATGCATTTTCCCCACAACCTTTGTTTCTACTTATGTTTAAAAATATAAAAAATAATATCTACAATTTTCATGATGAATATCGTGCACCCCTAGTGCGAGCGTGCGTGCGTGCGTACATGTGTGTGTGTGTGTGCGTGTGTTCAACAGCTGTGAGCATGAATGTAGTAGTCATTGCAATAATAATTGGCATAAAGCCATTATTGTGCCACGGTGTGGTACCAAACACTGGTGCAACAAGCCAACGTAATGAACTACTAGACTAAGTCACCCACGTTCACAATTCCCTGCAAGACACTCCCACTCCAGTTGGAATGTGGCATAAAGGCCTCCCACCTTCTCCTAGCCACGATGTGAATGAAGCACCAAGCGAGTCCCAGCCAGAGAGCAAGAAGCCAGCCAAAACCCCTGAAAACCTTTTGAGAATATGTTGGCGCTGGGTCGACACAGGGCATTGTGCCTCCTCTCCAGAGCCTCTCCTCTTTGGCACTCAACAACACACTAAAGAAGGTCATTCTCTCTTAAATGTGTAGTTAGCGATTGTAAGATAATACGTGTTTTGTCAAATTCACCAAATATCAATTTGCGGCCAGATAGCGTGTGTGTGTGCACAGCCCTGGCTCTGTAAATAGGAACATAAACAAAGTGGTGCAGACTGTACACAGCCTTTGCAATGCATTTCCAATGTGTGGGGTGGAGCGTCTGAGGGAGAACCACATGGCATTGAAGGGAGAGGTGTTTTTGTTTGGATAAAGTTCAGATATCAACAAGCTGTCTCCAGAATTGCTTACTATACCTTCCGTTCATGATTATTTGTTCTCTGAGTGAAGGAACCCACACCTACAGTAGGCTAGCCTACGGTACAGTCTCGAAAGCTAAAGGAAGAAAAGATGTACTCAATTTGGAAGGCAGCATGCGTTTGTTTAATTGTTTTACTCACTGTTATCCTCCACACTAAATCAAATCTGGAGCGAACATTGACTAAATGTGAAGAAATACAGTTTACTGCCCAGCCTACTCTCCATTGCAACAAACAAAAGTTGTAAAACTGTAGCTTTTACTTAATCCATGGGGTGGTTGTGATACGGATATGTGGAGAGACATTGTGTGTGTGTGTGTGTGTGGGTGTGTGTGTGTGTGTGCGTGTGCATGGGTGAATGTGGGCGCGCATTAGTTGGATGGCATTATTTTAAGTGTACGAGCTATACATTGTTATTGCCAAAAGTACATGATAATATTGAAGGCCAGGCTACATTTCATTATGAGGTAAAGGGACAATGTAACGTTTATTGTTACACAATTCCTGGCACAATCTTAAGTGTGAGTTTTAGATTAGATAATAGGTAGTATTGAGCACAGTCAGCAAGAGAGAACCCGTTGGTGCTGTCAGCCCGTGACACGCTCCGTGTGTCCACCTGTAGTAGGCTACACAAGGACTCTACATACAAGTACAACAAATGATTATAAACATTTGCAAAAACGAGGTTCAACTATATAGACTGTAAAGGGTTAAATGCGGCCGCGCAACTATCGCGCTAGAGTCTTGATTGACATGTTTCGTTTCAGTCTACCCTGTGCGGATAGTGGTTATCATTGTTCCACTTGTTATAAATACGAGAGACTACTGTAATAATAACATAGTATGAAGAACAACGTCCTCGGCGTATACATAGGGTTGTTGTGACACCTAAATCGTGTTAGGAGTGGCGAACGCAGAAAGGAATCCCCCACGATAGACGCAACACTGAATTTAAGTTTCTATATACATTGTTGATACTTACTTCTGGGGCGTCGATGCTGAATCGCGTCTTGGCGATTGTCTGAATTGTAGCCTACTTTAACAATCCAATTGGTATACACACGTATCTGTCTGATGTACGTCGACACCGTGAAATGTTTCCAATGTTTTCGTCACTCGTCAGTATCTCATCCTGACATTATGTGAACTAACTAACACAACCTTTCAAAAGAGATACGCCTGCCGGAGCCACACTCTACGGTATGTAAAGCAATCCTTAATAAAGCTGGCTTGAGATCAGTTTTGTTCCTAACCACAAGGCATATTTTGTTATGTAGTAAAATAATGCCGCTCTGGGGTCAGTGACATAGGGCTGTGGTGACGTAGGCGTTCAGCATTTCTTTTATTGGTTTGTTCTCAGTTAAGGCGTTAACAACCGTTGAGTTAGATATGTTATAGGCTATTCATATCGTCAATCACACAATCAGCTGTATGCCATTCATTTAAATAGGCTATCCCAAATAAATTGGATGCATTCAACAATTGTCTAAATGAGGTTGACAGTAAATGTGAAAATAGTTCCTCTTTAAGAAAATACAATGTAAAAGATACTTCGATCACACCTACAATGCAGACAATACATTAATATGTAACTGCATTAAGGCCGTTGTCTATGTTTTCCACTAGATTTTAAATTAAGTAGTGTTGGTAAAATATATAATTATGATCACAATTCTAAAAGCATATAAAGCTATTTGTGTTATAGAAAATTCATAGGCTACTGGTAAATCCATGTATGTTGAGGCGATATAGTATGAAATGTATATTGGCAGTTACATGCAACTGGTTTTTAATGCATGCATTAAAATTGTACTAATACCTCCCCCTACTGGTTAATTCGCGGGAATAAAACATAACATGAACAACAAGAACATAACTTTATCGTTCATAATTATTGTATAGACTATTAGGCATGAATAAACGTGTGTGCGGCTTGCGCGAGCGGGGATGTGTGTGTGTGTGTGTGCGTGTGCGTGCGTGTGTGTGTGTTTTAATGATGATTCCTATGTGTTAAGTGATATTGTTATTATAGCCTAGCCTATATTAGCACGTGTTTTAACAACTATAAGATCGGTATTTCTAATGTATCAGTATGGGGGTTGTGTGCGTGTGCGTGTGCGCGTGCGTGTGTGTGACTTGGAAGACACAATGACGTCCTAACATAATCACATTAAAGTGCATTGCGTGACAACATGCTGAACCGCAGCTTCTTTTGTCTAAAGAAGCCAAAGGCTGTATGATCTATGTCAGAATATATTCACTCGGACGAAGATGCGGCACCAAATGCCCATGATAGACCCTCCGTTTATTTCTGAACCCCCAATTTATACAACTAGCATGAACTAGGCTACGTGAATGAATAGAACAAAGCACAACAAAGAAAAACATTTTAAAACACATATTGCAAAAAGATAAAACTAACATAACATAATTCACGTGATGACAAAATGTTACCACTAGGTGTCAGGGGATGACAGCCCATTAGCCTGTATGCTAAGGCAATCGTACAATGTTTCACTGGTAACCCGTAGCTTACTGTGGTATTATGCAGCAATTAAATAGTGTCCTTAATCCCATGCAGCATGAACACAAGGATACTAGACACATTTAGCAAATTAAATTAGAAACATATAATTAGTTGGCCTATACCTTGAACATAACATTTTATGACAAATAAATTCATTGTCAGAGAGCAAATTAGGTTGCCAGATTTGCAAAAGGGGGCCGAGATATTTCGTCTACTGTCACATACAGATAATCGCTTGAAATGAAGCGATACTTAATCTCCATATTTTTGTGTCATAGTCCAAAAGTGTCATAATGTAACACACATACAAACAAACTGCTCATGTAATTTAAAATGTCGTATAATGTTGACGTGCGTAAACATATGTGCACACTGTGAAATATATCATCTAACCTACAGTTGTTATGTTTTGCAGGTAATCGAAAATGTTTAGGGTTTCTCAATGTTTTGATTTGAAACGTTTTGGGTGATTGTTGCATCACTGGCAACCATATACGCAGCTGCTCGATATCACCATGTTTCAGCCCGTGTAGTTGTGTGCTGCGCTGCTTGCGAGTAGGAGATGGACTGAATGAGGGCGCTCTTTCGATTTACGAAGCCGAGAGCACTGAAAACCCCACAGCTAGGTTGAAATAATTGACAATTGCAGGTTGCTGAATCTTCTTAAATATATAGTGCCGTTGTCAATCTTTCACATCCCACTCCAAACTCACTAACACGGCATTGATGGTAATGTATGCAAGGAAACAACCGAGACTCGGCGATGGGTAAACATCTTTACCGTACTTATCCGATTTTCCTTTTCCTCATAGCTACGATGTGACAATCCGCCATTTTTTATTGAAACCAAAATAAGTAGCTAGAATCTTGCGCATTTAGCAGTTGCAACAGTTTCGACTATTTAACGGTGACACATGATCTGTTATATTTACAACTTCTTTTGTATTTTGCAGGTGCGACCGAAGAGATTCTCAGCCCTATCAGGTACATGTAAGCTAGCTCGCTGGCTAGCTATCTAGCAGCAAAATAAGATTAAAATGGACACTCTAATGCAGGCTTCTACTGAGCACAACAGGCCCGATTCAGTGCGCAAAATAAACCATAAATTAGCGGATTTGGCATTCCACTCGACTTTGAGTGTTGTACTATATATTCACAGAATTAGACACAACCAAATGTCTGGTAAAAAAAAAACGTTGCAGTCGAATCTATTTGTTTTGAAAATGGCAGGGCGAGTTTTGTTAAAGCTCCAAGCTAATGTTAGCTTACATGCTAACCTGTACGGATGGGCCTCTGAAATCTGTCATTAGAAGGATATAGCTAAGCTGCCTAAAACGATGTTATTAAAACCAATTGCTATCCCATAATATTACCATAGTAACCCATTATTACCATAATATTAATGTCCAGTAACGTTGTACTAATTCAACATGGTTTATTATGTGACATGCAACAAAACAAAATAGACAGGTTGACTGACATATCTGTTTATCTTTGAACATGGGTAGTATTACAGGACTGTATTCACATTAAAAGTGACAATGTCTTATTTTCTTTGAAAGCAATGGTTCGTTTAATAATATGAATTGTTAATACACACATGTAACAATTTGTTTTGTGTTTGCAGACTCTGAAGTACTCATCCAAGAGCCATCCAGCAGGGGACCACCATCATGACAAGATGCGAGATCCCTCAGATGTTGCCCCACCCTGCAAGGTGCTCAGGCGGTCTGACAGCCCTGAAAACAAACACATCGACAGCACAGGGCACAGTAGAGTGAAGGCTGTACACACACTTCGGCCCAGAGACAGGGATGGAGGTGAGAAACAAACTTGGAATCAGGGTGCCGGATCACGCACTCAAATCAGTTCCAGTGGCCAGGCAGATTTTTGCATTCATAGTGGACTGTTGGGTCTTGCCAACATCTGAATGATGAAGTGATGACAACTGTGATTTAGCCTTTTAGTTCTAAAATAAACTTTAACTATTAGGTTTTAGTCAACAGTTCTCATTCAGATCTTGGTTGTTTGTGTAATTCCTTGTGGTTTTCTACATTTTCTGATATATGTTGGCATGACTGGCAAGTTGATCCGGCAGCTGAATAGGAATTAAATGTATTCTTTTTCCAAGGTTTGGAAATGGCTACAGATTTCAATAAGGACAATCGGATATCAACAATTTGCTCCCATTTGCTTAATGCTAGTTCTGAATAAATTATTTCTCTGTCCTTATACTGGGACATTTGAACGCAATCACAAACAACATTTTGTCACACATGACGCTGTTATTTGTTGCTCCACAGTATATGTATCAAATACACAAAATGACAGTGCATCCCTCTGATTAAGCCACTGCAGCAAGATATTATTTTAACATAATTTGCTGTGCCCCTTTTTACATAATGTGAGCTGGCAGTCGTGCTATTGTGATGCAGGTGAAATCAAATCATACATGCTGGTGCATAGCTTCAACGCTTGCTACAGGGCTGCAGGTCCATAACTTTTGAATACATTCTTGTGTACTGTCAGCTAATGCCGGGTTCACACTACATGATTTTAGCCCAGTCTTCAGCTCGCCGACAAGTTTTTTGAGCTCGCAGACAAAAGCCCCAACTCGGAGGGAAATCACAGCTCGCTCCCGTGAGCGACGATCGTGTAGCGTGATTTGCTTACAACGCGAACTGAGGGTGTCTGCGACATGCCGGCGAGGCTTCACAAGGCCCGATTGGATATCTTGCAGGTTAAATATCTGGACCTGTTGGGGAGTAAAAATCCTTTAGTATGAATGGTGTTGTTACTGGTGATGACAGCGGCGAAGACGTGTAGCCAGTGAGAGCGCAATACAAGGACTAGATGAGGTGTAAAAGCCGTTGGAATCATTTGAACTGCTTGAAGATACTGGAATTATTATAGTCTCTCTGAAACGCGTATCCCTTGTCGACAACGCTTCATATTTGATTCATATTACTTTACTCAATTCTACCACATCAATGGTGGGAAATATTGTGATTGAAATCAAATGTTGAGAAATGTAGTCTACCGGCTCCATGTTAACGAGGTGCAAACGCTACTACAGAGGGATGTGTTTATATTGCGTCTTGTTTGTGAGATATGCCTGTGCTTATATATGCTTGTGAAACGGTCTCCAAGCTCCAGTTTGACTTTGTCGGGTGAAACATCTTGTAGTGTGTGTCACCGATCAGTCACGTAGTGTGAATCACACAACGACGTCAAGACACCCGATTACAAGAGAGACAGTCGTGTAGTGTGTGCTGCACATCCATCTAGCGACTCTAAAAGTCGTGTAGTCTGAACCCGGCATAAGGTACACTGCAGTGTAGCTACAGCAGGAGCTGGTACTGCATTGTTTACAAGGAGAATATTTTAGGCTTATGCAGTGTAACAGTTTTTGCAATATACCAATGTATTTGGGAATTCCAAAGGCATGTGGTTTTCTTTTGACGACAAGACGTTATCCTTTTTCTACGTGAACTGACTCAGCAGCAGGGATGCTGTAGTCGGTGACTTTGCCGTACTCTAGCTACAAGAGAACGTGCTGCCATTTATCCATTCGTAATCTTTTATGATGATTGCTAGCACGGTGCTTCTGTAATCCACTGTTAGATTGAAGCAAAGCGAAACTTCCAGTACATGTGTCGTCATTATTTAATGCTATGGTAATTCAATAAATATAAACTCTTCTTTTTTTTTTCAATTAATGCCCCCATGCCTCTCTGCACTTGTTCTGCATGTCCTACTCCATCTAGCTGTCACACTGGCATAGACATGCCTTGGTAAAATGTCAGCCTAGATGTCAATCTGTAGGGAGGTGTGAGCCTCCCTAATTGTAATATATCCCTAGTTGTAATATATCAGGGACTGTATTACAACTACTTTGACTGGATTCTGATGCTCTGATGTTGTTACTTGTGAGGGGAGTGTTCGATTTGGACTTTTTATTTTGGTGTCCCTTTTGTGGAGGTTCCATGCGAGCTCGGCGGATACCGAAAGGTGGTGTGAAAACACGGCAGACTACCGATTGGTCAGAGACAGTTGTAACTGACTGCGTCATTGCGCAACTGGTGCCATAATTTACCGCAAGATGCTTTAGTGGCTGTAACCTTTAATTCACATTTTATTAAATGGCAACCTGAGCCATAGTCAAATGTGAGGTGCAGACATTCTGTTTGATTGCCGACAGAAGGATCCGGTGACAGCTTGACGGGGCAATTCCCATAATGAGAAGTCTTTGAAGTGTTGACCGCACATTGCTATCAAAGGACATTCCAACAGTGTAAGGAAAGGTAAGAAGAAAAAAAAAAAGGAGACTTAAGCCCGACGCCCACTGACGCGTCGACGCGCGTTGAGAGATGCCAGAGTTTTAGAACTAGTTCTTTTTAACGGGGCAACGACGCCCACTGGCAGCGCCTGACGAACATCAACGCCGAGGTTTAGAACGCGGTTCTATTTCTTGGGTGTCAAGCCATGAACATGCATTAAATATCTTCAGGTTGCTCCTCTCTCAATTTGACTTTACCTTTCGAACGTTGCATTCCTTGACATGCTGCCGATTGATGCCGCCAGTGGGCGGCGGCCTTTAGAAGTGAAGGGCCGCAGGCAGGATTGGTTTGAACAGTGGCGTAGCTATGCCGACCAGGCAGCTACATTAATGGGATTCTGTCTGCAGTTGGAAAATTGAAGTACCGTGGCAGTAACAAAAGTGAGTAGGGTTGAGCCGGAACTATGTGGTGGAAACTGGACTAAGACTGGAATAAGTAGTAAATTATATTTGATGTCCTGGAAAACAACTTACCAATTTTCCAGTTATGGAAAATGCATAAATTTGAGGGGGGGGAGAAGTCAAATGTTCTGGAAAACCTTGTGTCGTCCTACAGTTGCTTGGGTTATCTTGTGCAACGTTGTGAACACAACCTCCGAGTCACGTCACATGGTAGCACAGGTTTGATGGCGGTAATTCAAGTGACCGACACTCATTCTATGATAAATTTGTCATCATTTGTAAATGTAATAGATGATTTCATATACAAGTTACTGCATGTCTTTAAAATCATACTTCCCCGGAGAGGAACACATTGTATGTCGTAATGTATGACGTGATCCCTGTCCACCATACCACTGAGGTCATTGCTGGGGAATAAAGTCCTGGACAATGATCTCTATTAAAAAAATGGGCCTGCTGACTGTATACACTAGTAAAACCTGTATGAAGGGTGGGACCTGGTGGATTGTGAATTTATAATAGGATGCTCCGTATGTCAATTGGTGAGGTTTTAATAAAAATACACTGGTTTATAAATACATTGCTGATTAAAATGCACTGTGCATTATTTAGATCTTCTAATATATTTTTATTAAGGCCTCAGTATAGCGTATATGTCCCTATATTCTTGGTAAATATAGCAAATGTGGGTGGTTGATTGTGATGTAAAAATATGAGTATACTAAAGTGATGTATCTGTTTAAGGTTTTAACCGTTGCAGAGTTGACTGTTATAGCGTTTGTTTGAATATAATGTAAATAAAAAATTAAATTCACATTTTACCACCCAAAGCAGTTGTCTTTATGTTGTCTTGCTGTTGATGGGGTTTTTCTTATGTCATTTACTGCCAAGCGGTTATGTGAAAGCTGCTCAGATCATTGTGCATTTGGCTGACGATAAAGGCTCTAGTTTTACTCTCTTCATGCTCTTGCAGGGACATGTTTTTCTCCGCAAGAACACACTCACAACAACAGCTCCCTGCATAGCTCCAACTTGCATTCTAACCCCAGCAAGACCTCAGATCCAGTAAGTGCAGAGCTTCTCTATTTCTTTGTGGGGGTTTTTTTAATTTATTTATCTTCTCCCTCTCTTACTGTGGGAGATTTGGAGATTAATATAACCATTTCTTGTTTGGTACAAATAAACTGACGTAATCTGTACAGCTCTCGTTGATATTTAACAACACTATTATAATTACACGATGCAGAATGGATATTTGGTGTTTGAAGGTCAGGGTGATATGCATTTCCGCAGTGAAGAACCACGCCTACAGATTCTGCCCGGTGTTATTTGTTGCTAACCGTACCTGGTCAGACGATGCCTCCAGTGTAGAGTGCTGCAGAGAATATAACCATACCCAATGCAGATACCTAGTGTGTTCTTCTGTTGCACGCTGTTGCATCAGAAGAGCGTGACTCGTTGTCACGTATATGCGCGTGCACGCTGGTCTCGCTACTGTGGTCTTATCTTTCTGCAGCTTCCTTTGTCACACCCCCACGCTACGCTGCGTAGCTGTCATTGTGTTGGTCTGTGTTATGGCACTGATCTGTTTTTACTTTTAAAATGATGGTTCCTTCACCCCCCCACCCCTTCCCCTTCCTCCCTGTTCTTTCCCAGCCATGTGAGCCTGGAGATGACTGGTCGGAGCACATCAGCTCCTCCGGGAAGAAATATTATTACAACTGCAGGACAGAAGTCTCCCAGTGGGAGAAACCCAAAGAGTGGCTTGAGAGGTACTTGGGCCATCTTCACTTTTATCTACCACACGTTAGCAATACAGCACATGCACTTTCAATTTCCCTCGTCTTCAGCGCGCATGGATTCTAAGCCATATTTTGTGTGTGTCCAACAGAGAGCAGCGGCAAAAAGAGGCCACTAAGACAACAGTTGTCAACAGTTTCCCCAAAGACAGGGACTACAGGCGAGAGGCCATGCAAGCGTCGGCCGCGTCTGGTTTTACCGTTGCTAGTAAGTGCCTCTCGATTCAAAGCGCCCACCCATATCATGCCATTTTCAGAATGTATTTGCTTCACGCATACATCATTAAAAGAATATATACTATTCTTTGTTCATGTATGCATTTTATGTATAATAAGAATTTTACTGAATAATTTGATTAGTTTTTCCGTTTCAGGTCACTTTTTAAACCACACATGGAAAAACCTAAATACCAGAATGTAATGAGATGCTGCGATTTGTCTGAATGAATTCTGGCAGAACTGTTATGCACTATATCACTATGTATTAATACATAAGTGAAACAAAGACTGTTGTTATTATAGTGCTATTTAAATATAGATGAATGTAGAAGGTTTTAATAGAAGAACGCTTTCATTCAGTTAGGTAGCATGACATACAGTACGGTGTGACGTCCTCATGTTTTAAATAAAGACATCACTCGGCATGACACTGTTTTTCAGTAACTATTCACGCCGTCAGTCGTAATAGGAATAGTTATAGACATTTTTCAATTGTGTGTGTGCAGGGTACACTGGTCCTGACATTTGTAAAGTCTATTCCTGACATGGAAGTTCGTTTTGGGTGAAATCATGGGATGACGGGGAATTGTTTTTGCAGTACGTTTAAGTTTCAGTTGCATTTAATCAAAATTATGCTGGATGGTGCATTACTTGTTGAGTAATGCACCACTGCTGCAATATATGCAACCACTGCTGCAATATATGACACGTGCTACCACACGTGTCATATATTGCAGCAGTGGTTGTCCTGTCCACGACAGTCAGCGATCGATACCGTATCAAGAGAATGATGTATGATAAATTCTTTGCTAGAATGTTGTTGATTTGGCCTACTGTAGGCCACCTCGGCGATCGTTGATAAAAGACCAACGCTAATCGGCTTGAAATACGTGCATGGCTTGTGGTGAAATGACACACTGAATAATGAATTAACATCATTGTTTTATATTTTGATGTGTATCAATAGTCAGTAAATATTGACATCACCAGAGCCCACCCCAAAGCTGCCGCCGACTGCCATAAATAATCCTTCTAGCGGCCGCTGATGCTGCGATTTTAAAAAGACATCTGCCATAGAGCCTACAATAAGCCTAACTCACACGTTGATGTTGTCATGCTTTGTATAAGCTGCATATAATCTGTTTTTATGCTGTAGCCTATTCATTGCTCAATAATAAACACGGATCATATTTGATGGACAATTTTTCTAATTGTCCGGTACATTGAAACTTTACCAGACACATTGACTGCACCAATTTTTTGTAACGGAAACACGTGTGTGCGCGTGTGAAGTGGTTGGTGTCCGACATTTCGATGACATAACATTGAATAAATTGCGGTTAATTCACGGCTGCGGTTAATAGACAAGTTTATTTCCAAAAATTACATTAAATTTTGACGGTGTGGTTAATATTCTTGAAATTCTGGCACCCAGTGTTTCCTTTTTAGATGTGCTGTGTAGTTTCCATGGCCTGGACAAAATAAAGAGTAAATCGGAAGTCTTTGTTGCATTTGTCCGATAACAAAAATTAAACTTGTAACTTTAGAAGTTGACCCGGCTCTTTTCTGTCTCTTGAACAGAGTCGGTCCAGGTAGAGAAGCCCGTGGCGTCTCTCCCCTCCCAGTCGATGTCTACGTCATCGATATCTTCGTCGTCTTCTGTTTCGGGGGGCCTGAACCCTTCGTCGTCGTCGTCCTCATCGTCGGGGCCCCCTGGCTCCTCGGCCTCCACGGTGCCCGTGTCCCCCGTCATGCAGACGACCACCCCGCCCCTTCTCCAGGACCCCACTCTGCTCCGTCAGCTCCTCCCGGCGCTGCAGACCGCCCTGCAGCTGAACAACGCCAGCGTGGACATGGCCAAGATCAATGAAGGTGAGGAGGGGCGTGTCTGCATTGGGGCGGACCACACACCTGGGAGACAATAGTGACCGTGTGTGTGTGTGTGTATATATGTGTGTATATACAGTATCTCACAAAAGTGAGTATACCCCTCACATATTTGCAAATATGTGAGCATATCTTTTCATGTAAAACAATGAAGAAATTACACTTTTCTGCAATGTAAAGTAGTGATTGTACAGCTTGTAAAACAGTGTAAATTTTCTGTCCCCTCAAAATAACACAACACACAGCCATTAATGTCTAAACCGCTGGCAACAAAAGTG
>JAODUH010000013.1:285576-305627 GCA_027564835.1 Typhlichthys subterraneus | reverse complement strand
TCTTGACCAGGACCACACCCCTAAATGCATTGAAGCAACTGCCATGTGATTGTTGATTAGATAATTGCATTAATGAGGAATTGAACAGGTGTTCCTAATAATCATTTAGGTGAGTGTATATGTGTGTGTATATATATGTATATATATATGTGTGTGTGTGTATATGTATGTATGAGTTTTATTTTTCCCTCCTTCCTCCAATGACTTGCAGTGACAGGAAGGAGGTGACTGGCCTTTGAAAGCCAATTAGCCCGGACAAAAATAGACTAGAGGCAAGTTCTGAGCAATGGGGCTATCATTGTGAGTGAAGGCAGTGCGACACACGTTGGCTCAAAGAAATGGTCTAACCCAGGGGTTCTCAAGCTTTTCAGGTTGCGGCTCTCCCCCCCCCCCCCATAACAGTGCCAGAGACACGCGACCCCCCCCACTATCCCCAGAGGGGGTAGAAGAATAACAGTTGTATAATTATTTAGCGGTTCTGAAACCGAAACCGCGACATAAACATCCACGGTTTCGTTATACAGAATCTCGGTCCGCACATACACACATCCAGCCTGCTACAGGTGCAGCCTGTTGAGCTCTCATATACGTTGCTACTGTAATTAAACTACAATTGTCATTTCACATTTAGCTCAACACTAGATTAGAACCACTGAGCCTTTTTATAGTTGTCAAAACACAATACTAAGAGATTTTATAGAATGCATGTGTTCTCATTCATGGGATTAACCCCCGTCAATATGATGTCAGATTATGGCAATGAGTGTATTGCGTTCGCTTCTTTACTCTGTACAAAACAATGTGGAATAATATCACACTTGATTTAGAAACATCAATGCGCTTGTGTCATTTTGCTGAGAAATGACAAGACACACACGTAAGGTGTGGTCTTCGTGGGTGGGTTAGGCATAACGCAGCAGTTACCTTTCTTGTCGATGTCTCTTTAACGAAACCTGTCTGACCTGTCAATATTCATGATGTCCGCCAAGGTAGGAAAACTTTCCAGGTTATTTTTAATTCAGTCTTTGGCCGCTGTCTGTATTGCCATCATGTGGTTCCAAACTGTTCGTTCGTCTGCTTGCAATGTGTAACTTGTAGAAATGAAGCTACAGTGTTCTTAGTGTTCCAAATTGTTGAATTTTAAAAAGGTGTCTATTTTAAACATTAATATAGCAGCAAACAATTACTGAATATAGCAGTAAACAATTACTATTGTATGTTAAGGATATAGTGGGATATTGTCCTTTAGCAGGGTGTGTTTTTGTTTGTTTACCTAGTGCTGGCACTACAGCATATCAGGCATGGGTGGGCGGCAACAAGAACAGTGTTCTTGTTTGGCTGAGAAGCTGGTACTAGTGTGCCATCTAGTGGCAGAAAGTATACAAAAGACTATTCTACAGAATGTAATCAAGGCCAGAAAAAAATCCCAGATTATGCCGCTCAAAAGAAAAAAAAATTATAAAACCGCGATATAAATTGGACTGTTCCTCAAAAACCGAGATAGTAATCAAACCATGGATTTGGTGAACAGTTACACCCCTGTTATTATTTGATAGTATTTTAATATAGGCTAGTAGCAAAATACATCAAAGTAATGTATAAACTGTACTGCTACTAACAATTATGGCTAACCTATGCCATTTAAATTTTTTCTTGTGACCCCCTCCTGTGTCTCGTGACCCCGGCATGAGAAGAAATATAGAAATTGTAGTGAAAGTCAGTGTTTACTATTGCGTTAGTAAGAATGCATTGGCTCTATCTCAGAGGGATTTGAAAGGTGAAAACTGCTCTGCTACTTGACAGTAGGGTGACTATTTGGTATTTGTTTCCCCAGATATGCGTCCGATTTCTGACTTTATCAGATGGCAAACACGTTTTGACTGGCAAACATTTAATAATTTTTTGGTGACACTGGCTTTTTGGATAACAACCATCTTTTTGGTGTTTCTTTTACTCAAATCTGTAGTGCTTTTAATACTCAACCGTTTTGATTCCGGAGTTTGACAGCACATCTATATTCATTGTTGATCTCAGTTGTTAAATAGACATGGGTCAGCTGTCTTTTTCTAATACTGTTGGTATTTCCCATTGAATTCCCCTATACATGTATGTTTTTACGAGAATTGTCCGCACACACTTTTAAATCTAAACCTACTCTTTTTATTTTTATTTTTGTATTCTTGTGAAAGGCTTTTGTTGACATCATTTGGCACCAGATCCTATCAGGCTGATGTCATTGATCAGATTCAACTTTGTCATAAAAGAAAAAAACCTTGAATGAAAATGCAATCATTGGCTGTCTAATTAAAGTTGAACTCTAAAATGCTCCCTCAGAAATGTAACTGTATTAATAATAATGACTATTAACTTGTTTAGCACTTTTCTTGGTACTCAAAGCCATTTACAGAAAAGAGCACAAAGATGAAACAATTTTTTATTCAAGACAATAATAGGAATAAAATAATATGAGACACAAGATGTTCTGCAGATGGAATTTAGGGGAGTAGTTTAGCCTTGCCTTCAGCAGGCATGCTGGACGATATGGGTTTTGAGAGCCTGTTTGAATGGTTGCAGGACGCTTGTCTGTCGGATGTGGTTGGGGAGGGCGTTCCAGAGAGTGGGTGCGACAACTGCGAAGGCCCTGATGCCTCAAGTGTGGAGCTTGGTCCTGATGGTTTTCAACGTTGTTGGTATCTGTGGAGCTGGGACAACGCGTAGGGGCGTGGTGTGGGAGGAGGTCCCAGAGGTATGGAGTAGCAAGGTTGTTTGTGACTGAAGTTTGAGTAGTATTTGAACTGAATCCTGTTATTTGACCGGGAGCCGATGGAGGTTGTGAAGGACAGGCGTGATGTGGGCTCAGTGGCCCGTGGAGGTGAGCATGCGGGCAGCAGAGTTCTGGACACATTGAAGTCTATTGAAGATTTTGTTGGGTGAACCATAAGGCTGCACGATTTTGGATACACATTTTTATTATCTGCAGCAACTGCCTTCAGCCCTGATCTTGCAAGCTTCAGTTTAACTTCTCTGCGAGAATCGGTCTGGAAAGCCTAGAAATCATTGCGATTGTGTTATTAGGAGTTTGTGTTTTTGATGCTGTCCTTTCTGATATATTGGTCATGACTTTATCAGATACATATTGTTTTGAAGTTATTTCAGTGTGAGTCAAGGCGTGCTGCAGAATGGAGCTATACCCATGTTGCATAATCCTGGGCCTCAGTGCACATAATAAGTTTAACCATTCTGTAAATGTTTCTCTCTCCCTCCCTCCCCCATTCCTCACACAGTTCTCACTGCTGCTGTCACACAAGCTTCATTACAGTCGATGCTACACAAGATCCTTACTGCCGGACCCTCCGCTTTCAACCTCACTACCCTGCTCTCTCAAGCCGCTCAGCTGTCCAGCCAAGGTACGCAAAAGGGCCGCGGATAAACGAAAGCCGCGCCGTTGAAATCACGCCGTTTTTCCTTAATGAAAGGTGCGCGCCTACTGTAATGACGCTTCAAAGAACGTAATGGCTTTCATTTTCTACCGAGGGAAATCTGCATAGTACTAGATGCAATGTGTGTTTCCTTTCTTTTGTTTGTGATAATAATTGTTTCCTTGGTCAGATAAAGGGCTTGTCTGTGTACATTTTATTTATTCTGGGGTGGGACCAAAAAACCCACCTGCTGTTTCCAGCAGTGTGGGCATAGAGGATGGGTTATCATTTTTCCCCTGCGTCTGCCTGTCTGTCTCTGTGTCTGTCTGCCTGCCTGCTGTAGCAGCTCAGCAGTCAAACCAGTCGCCGATGTCCTTGACGTCGGACGCGTCGTCGCCCAGGTCCTACGTTTCGCCACGGATCGGCACGCCGCAGACCAACGCCGGGCCCCTTAAGCCCCTGCTGAGCACTCCGCCCCCCGTCCTCTCTCAACCGAAGGTACGGCCTCCTGCGGCCGGCCGCACCTTGCTGAGAGTCTTTTTGCCAGAGATGTGTTTGTAGATTTTAAATGTATTTTGATTTGAACGTCCTGGCCCAGGTGTGCACGCCAGTGGTGAAGCAGGCATCTCTTCCCCAGAACACACCCCAACAACCCATCCCCAGCGATAAACAGCACGGCCACGATGCCACCGCTGCCTCCCCATGCACCCTCCAACGCCAAGGGTAGGTCTGCTCCCCACTCCCCCAACCCCATATCCCCTTGAGCCATTATAATGGCTCCTCTAGATCCATAACTTGGTTTACATGGACACTTTCTTTTCGAATGAAAGCCTTCCTATTTGTATTACCTTTTTACATTGGATATAATCTAATACAGTTTGGTGTTTACATGTAATCTGAGATGCCAGCTGAGTTGGACACAAGTTAGGGGTGGGCGATAGACCGAATATACTCAATGTATCGTGACATGTTCTACACTCTATGTAGTAAATTACTGTACCGCGAACATCGAATATATGAAAAATGTTTTATATGCTTGCATGATGTGCGCTTCATTTGTCAATAATTTTTTTTTTTTCATATGCTCTCATGAGATGTTCTCTCAAGGCATTTGGAATTCTCTCTCTCTCGTTCGTTCGTTTTTTTTTTTTCCTGAGCAGTGCTGGGGGTGCTCTGCTTCCACTCTCGCCCTCTGCATGACCTAACTCCGCCCCACTCACTAACACATTTGCAAGCGCACCCTGGAGGATGACAGCGTTATCGGTTTGTTATTGTTAGGAGATAAAACCATGGCTAAATCATATAGAGACCTGATAAACAGCAGTAATATGCTGGGCACAACAAGTTTCAACAAGTGTGGAAAACACTCTTCCATAATTTACAACAGTGATGTTAATGGCATGGATGTATGGTGCTGCAAACCAGGCTGGAATTAAAGCCATCGCTTCTGCCTTCACGCTTCATATGTAAAGCCCAAATACTCTTCTGTGGATTTGACTTTGCACAATGCAGATACAGATGGTTTGTTGGCTGTTCCTGTAGGCTATGATAAAGGATTATCTCTATATGTCAGATATGTGCACAAACAGTTCTCCATGTTAGTGTAACTAAGAGATTCCCCCAGAAAGAAATATTTTTAGACACCGTTGTGAGCTTAGCAGGACGCTCATTGCTCTCTGTATGGACTTCAATGTGTAATCAGTAGACACAAATCTGATTGGACTTGCCTTTAGTTTAGCTTTTATAATTCAATGGGTATAGCACAGACTGCTGTCTGTCTGTTATTAAGTTAAAAAGCTAAAGGCTAATACGGCTAGCCTCTGTTGCTGGCACGTCAAAGGACAGTTTGTGTGACTGTTGAAGATGAAGTCACCCTAGCTCCCATTCACGTATTTACAAATGTAGCTTATGTTTTACCTGCAGTTAGGGCTGTCGCGATAACCGGAATATTGCGTAATAACCGGAATATTGCTAACCCCAACTGCGGGCGATGGCACGCAACCGCTATTATTGCAATGTTTACCTTTCAGCTATTGAAGCGCACATTTCTCCCAGCCCCTTTTGTAGCCGGTTGTAGCCTTTGAGAATGTATGTAGTTACGACACTGACGTTGCGCTTTACTGCACTTTATTACAGTAATCTGTTATGTGTGGACAGCATGCCTGCAGCTAGCCCACCACGGGTGTATTGGCAGGATTGGGGGAAAAACGTTTCTGCCAAGTACCGTTCTGAAGATATGAAATATAAACATATGCCGTGATATACAATATATGAGAATTCATTATGCAAGGAATATTTTATGTCAGTCTTTGTCGCTGTGTTGTAGAGCCCCTACTATGCCAATAAAGACAGGCTATGTAACAATCACTTTGGCTGAATGTCAGGAATATGAGAAAACAAATGCTGAGGTTCTAGCATCTACCGTTCTGAAGATATGGTTTGAAAATCTCGGTTTTAGAGGGTTAAATGTTGTGTGTAAACATTACAAATTGTTTAATTGAAGCTATATGCCTTAGCTCAGCGTCCATGTATATTTCTCGAACTACTTTATTATACATTTTTATTTTTATACATGTTGTAATGTTTGCCAATGTGATTCCGTGGAACCATTACCCAAACATTATACCGTGCCAGTATTGCATGCAGTTCTGAGCGTACAGGAAATTGAAAGATGCTAGGAAACGTCTTGGCGAAAACTTCAGTATTGTTGCACTGAAAAGGAACCAACGGAGAACAAATCGATTTGATTAGGAAGGACCTTGACAAGGAACTTGAACATCGGTGATGTCGCCAAAGTTTTTGGAACTTTTGGCTGACTGTTTCAGTTCCAGACGTGTGTAATCTGTGTGGTTCCAGATTCAGGTTTTATAAACAATTGTTAACAAACCAGATGTGTTTGATGGTTTTAACTTGTATCGCTATGGACATGTTTATGTGGCTGTGTATGTCATTGGCCTCTTGCTCTGTTAGATAATAATTTGTTTAGTTGTCAAGGACTAACAGATTTTCTGAAATTCAAGTTCAGTTTGAACTATTAATTCCATGGTGGTCAAATATTAAAAGCTATGGGGTGAAATCTAGGTGAAATTCAACCAGCAGGCCTATAGATAAACAAGTGTCTTGTATTGTGGCACCATCTGCTGGTGGTAAGTGGGCTAACGCTGATTTGGGGTAACTTTTCCTCTGTGGCTTAGTTTAAAAACCTTTCCAAATTGTGGTCAGTTATTTTGTGTTTTATCTTAATTAGTGATTCACCTTGTTTCATATGTGTGCCTAAGATTCTACATCAGGGCAGAGGTCTAATTCACTTAGCTGATTGGGTATCTATTGCTTCTAGTGCTGCTGTAGTCAGGGTTGTCTGCTTTGCTTAAAGGCATCTCCCATAGGTCAAAATGAACACTAAGAAGCCAGCCAACGTCTGACATGAAGGTGTATTCCAGAAGCAGTCCGTTCCAGAAACAATCAGTCGACCTCTCTCTAGGCACAGTAACATTGAATCCGGTACGATATGTTAGGGCTGTGCAACATGACGATATATATGGTATGACAACTGTTTTAGCGCACCCGAGATCTGATGGCGTTCACACCAGAGCGTACCGCGCTGAAGTCCAGTCCGTGTTATTTGAGCTCTGTGTAAGTTTTTGCTGTCATCTCTGCTCACTGTAGTTCAGAGAGGGTGGGAGCACAAGTCTGGAATGGGGAGGGGCTATGGGACATCAGATGATCAGAAATTATTTGTTCATTTAATATGCAGAACATGTGCTATATATAGGAATATGTATTGTTATCGGGATATAAAATTACCTATATCGGGATATGAGAATTTGGTCACATCGCACAGCCCTAGCAGGAGTTCTGGCAATACCCCATAGATGAATGGTATAGCATTTCCATTTCCATAATCATGTTGCTGTCTCAAAGGACTGTACAAGTCCACAGATTCAAATGCAACCCTTTTATCTGCCTTTTTTTTTTTTTTTGCCTTTTGCCTTTTATTTTACTAGGCAAATTAATTTACAACAAATTATTTACAATGAAGGCCTGGCAAGAGACACAGTTGTCATGTGGGATGGGGAAAAATAACATGGGAGGGGGTATTTAATATAGTGCAAATGTGTGATTAAAAGATAATGTACATTACAGAAGAAACAATAAGGACAACATACATAACAGAAAATAGACGAGTGAGGGCAATATTGCTTGGCTTAGCTCGACCTGCTCTTCCTACAGAGCAAGTAAAAGCTCTAATATAAGACCCACATGGGTTAAAAAAAAAATGCCAACAACCATTAGCAGTACATTTCTAATGCATTAAAGGTATCGGTCTATTGTTAAGATAGAATGTGGTACATCTACGCAGCTCTGACTCCGTAAATAAGAACACAAACAAAGTGGTGAACCCCACTCTCTGCACCGATGATGGCCCTAGGCTTCTCAATGCTTTTCAATGTGTGGGGCGGAGCATCTGAGGGAGTTTTTTATTTGAAATCGAAGTTCTCGAGAGTGACATTTTTAATATGTATGCGGCCTCCAAATGTTTTCATATGTGGCATCCAATCTGTATCCCCATTCCAGTAGTCCCGGGTCCAGCAACCACGTCAACCCAGGTGGCGGCGGCAGCAACAGCAATGCCCCGAGTACAGCGTCCGCTCCGCCCAGTAGCTCTTCAGCCTCCCGGCTCTCCAGTACCTTCACCCCCGCCCTCGCCGCCCACTTCAACGAAAATCTCATCAAGCACGTGCAGGGATGGCCGGCCGACCATGCAGAGAAACAAGTATTTACCCTCTACATCCTCCACTGTCCGCCGGCATTGGCGCGTCTTGTGTTTACACGTTGTTGTTTTTATTTAGTATTGTCAGTTTCATGGCTGTATTTACAACAAGATGTTACTACCAGGGTATCACATATAAGACTTATTTAGACCTTTTATTTTATACAAAAAAAATTATATTTTTACAAAAATTTTAATTAATACCTAACCCCTATAGTTATGGTGAGCAAAAAAGCCTATTATATTGGCATTCACCATGTTTTACTACTTTATTTTATTGTTTGTTAAGCAATTCAAGAGTTTCTATGGGGTACTGAGTAATTGATGAAGCGCAATGATCATCCAGAAGCCATCCATATCAGAACACTGCAATGTTACTGTTGCAGTAAACACAATTAACATAAATAATAAAGTGTATGCTACTATTTCATTAAATTACAGAAATATATTACTTTTTGGGGAATTTTTGTAGAATCACCCATTTAGGCTATGAACCCATATTGGAGCAATTAATCATTGGTAGCTCTTTAGTTTGTTTTATGGCTCTTGTCCATCCGTGACTCTGCAAAAAGCAGACTGGGAAGTCAGTCGCTACCAGTCCAGACGGCCCAGACACATAGCCAATCATTTCTTGAAAGTAACCGACCTGAAATGTGCATGCTTGTATTTCTTCGTCCCTTTCTTCAGGGACAAATTCATTAATAAACCCAGACTAATGTAGGTCTCCTCCCGGCTTATCTAATATTCTAGGCTATTGTTCAAAGGGGAAGTTTTAAGACATTTCCTATATTGGCGATCTTTATTAGATCAGTGCTTATTACAGCTTTTGGCTCACTACGTAAGCTACGATTAGTAGAACTGTAGACCTACAAACAAAGCAGACATGTCCCCATTTCATGTTTGCTCCGGCTCTGGTGCGAAAATGATTTGTAAAAGAAAAGGTGGCGTGAACATGCCCATAAAGGAACGCGGTGCGTGTTAAAACCTAACCACCTGACGTAAACAACCTTTACTTGATGAGTGTTTTGGGGTTGTGAGTAGGCTCTCGTTAACACACAAGTTTGTTTGGCAGGATTTGTTGAGACTGCTTGAAGTGTAATGACATTTTCTAATAAGACAATTTGGAAAATCTTTTGACATTTTAAGACATTTCAAGGCCTTACATTTTAGAAAATGAAATTTAAGACGTTACATTTTTTGGGCTTTTTAACTAGCCGCGGGTTTTGGTTACCATAAAAGAAACTCAAGGAAGTTGAGTGCAAATTTTGGGGAAACCGATAACTGGAATGAAAATGTAGTGTTCTTTATACTACTATACAAATCTACTTAATCAAATGCGCTTTAATTCATCAATCTTGGACAGAGCTCTCAAGGCTTGTAACCTGCTGTGTTCTGTTGGTATTGCTATGCTTACATCACCATCTGCTCTTCATTATGGCTAATGAGGGCGTGCATGGCCTTCCCTAAGTATCATTGTTTACCTCCTCGCAGGCATCAAGGCTACGTGAGGAAGCTCACACAATGGGGAGCATATGCATGTCTGAGAATTGCACAGAGCTCAAAAACCTGCGGTCACTCGTCAGAGTTTGCGAAATACAAGCAACATTGCGCGAGCAGAGGTAAGGCAAACGCTCACGCCGGCACACTACTACATTATCACACAACTAATGCGCTCTTTGTTTAATGTATTGTTAGTTTATTTATTTGTTTATTTCTTCTTGCAGGATACTATTTCTGAGACAGCAAATCAAAGAACTAGAAAAGTTGAAGAATCAGAATTCCTTCATGGTCTGAGAACTTGTGGTTGAGAGCTGAAGTGTGAGCGGCTAAAGGCGGGGGGGGGGGACCCATTGCACATAGTTGGAAGCTGGAGTTCAGTTCTCTCTGCCCCCACCCCCTCTCCCTTCATCCCCCTGCCCTCCCCCCAAATCCCCCCCAGTCTTAACTCACAGGAGCTCCAGCGGGGTTGGCTTGGGACTGCTGGGATGGGTGAGCCTCACGACGGTGGCGTGAAAAGTTTATGTGAGCGGGCAGAAGGTGGAGGGGTTGACTTAAACCCCTGGTTTTGGGAGGGGGTGGGTGTAGATTTCTTGTAGATGTTATCTATGTTGTAAATATGTTTTGTAGATTGAAGCCATGGAAAGCCATGCCTATCAAAAGCTTTTGACATCCAAACTAATCAGCACCTCGGCGGCTGGTCCTCGCCTAGCCTGTCCGTCATGTTAACTTGTCTGCAGACATAAAAGCTTAATTTTGTTAATAGGTCATTGAACCATTGGCTTGGCTAGGATGCGTGGCCTGCATGAAAAAGGGATGCTTTAATCCGATGATCTTATCTTAACTATATTTGATATGATCTTCTAAATTAATTCCCATCAGAACGAATAAGTTCTAATTTGTCGGTGTGCTGTGCCACTTACTAACTGTAGGTGTCACCAACATACAATAAACAGAAAAAGATTATACACAAGACTTGTTTTAATAACACAATCAGTATGTCTATACAAGATATATTCCCCTTTATCTAAAGGGTTAAATTGTATTGCTTAGTCGGTAAACATACCCTTTAGTAAGGTGTTCATGATTGGTTGCTTTGGTTCAATGATCTATTTGCAGCTTCCGGTGGCCCTGCATTTCTCAAACTGAAAATAACAGTGCCTGGTGGTGTGGTGGAGTGTGTGATTGAGTTACATTTAAAAGGAAGCAAAGAAGAAAATACCGAAAAATGCAAATGTGTTGGTGTGAGGCATTGGACCATTCCCACTGCAAGCCCCCTCCCTTTGCCCAACACAGTTACATCCCAACTGTTACATGCCAACTGTCAGTCACAAAGTTGCTTTAATAAACCCCGTTAAGGTTGCTTTTAAGTGCATACACTTTCCCTGCTTTTTTTCCCCCCCCTCTCCAGTTTGCTTGTAGTCCAACTGTACTTACTAGAGGTGAGGTGACACCCCCTATTCATTCCTATGTACAGTTGCTAAAGTTAAGTGGAGCTTTAAGGAATGGACAACAAATGATAATTTGTGTCAATACAATCTGCAGCTATGAACAGTATATCAGAAGGTGCCGTGTTCCTTAAATGAACGCAAAACGGTTTGCGTTTTCGTCCAGTTGGGGTAGTTCACATTGTAAGCATCACTAGGAGACCGTCTACAGTTCACAGCCATTTCTGAGGGGGCAAAGAAGAGGCAATGCTAATCACCACCTATCTGCGCACACCGGAGTCAAATCAGGGCAAAGGGGTCACGAAGTCAAATGTGAAATGTATGTATTGTAATAAACATGCTAAACTAAAGTGAGCACTGGTTATTTTATTGGAGTGTCGAGTTTAGGTTTTTGGTGAAACGCTAGTGCCTTGTTCAAAGTGTTGCGTCTCACAACCTCCTTTACATGAATATACAACACCTGTATGGATTCCTATTTGACCTACAGAAAAGCATCGTCCACATGCATGTCATAGGTTGTTTTTTCTAGCACGTTCCATCTTGCTTACTGTTGAGCAGGGTCATAAGCTGCAAATGAGTTAACTTTTCTTTTTCTCTCCACTATTGAATCTATAACTAAACTACACCACACGTTAAGTAAGGTTGACCACATCGTTGCTTTGTATATTGTTTCCTGAAGTATATTGAAATAAAATATGCCTCTACCGGGCTATGTTGTGGTTTGGTCTTTCAGTGTGTGATTGTGGTTGCAACGGGACTACCTAGATTGATGTTAGCTTGTCTATTCTGCTGATTTTAAAAAAGCCAATATAAGTAAGCTTTGAGTAAGTCTACATTCACCCACAATCTAAATGTAGATATAAGATCATAGTATACACCACAAAAAGTAAGGACATATTTTATTTTTACTTGTGGGATTGTGCCAAGAGTGACCAACACAACTACGTTGGCTTACTGCTGGTTGAAGAATGGGATGCCTTCCCACAGCAGTGTGAGACCATCATGAGGAGTCGTCATTGACGTTGAGTGTTTATCCTATGAGCGATTTAGAGACAAGCCGGTGGGCGATGACGTCATGCTTACATAAAATTAACATTAAAACAATGACACACAAATGTGCACGGATGACGCACAAACAAAGGTGGTAAGTAACAATAATAGTAACATTTACAGCAAGCTGAGGACATCATTGTAAAAATGTTTAATTTCTCTAAAATGGTTTGTGCACAAATATTTATTTTGCGTGAACAAACGATGCAAAAACGAATCAAAATACTTATATTCACATTCTTATCATATGGGGTGCGAACTTCACGGAGGTCCTAAACCCATAAAAATTGTTAATTTTCTAAGAACATTAAATTTGTAAGTTTAACGTATCACTATATATATTTGTGCTATTGAAATTATATTTCTAAGTTGCTATTAATGTAATTGTTTCTGTATACAGTATAAGTAAAGTATAGGCCTGTATAGTTTTGCTAAATATACGTCAGTCAGTAAGTAAGTAAGTATCCTTGAGTAGCCTATACCTCTGATAAGTAGTATACTTAAGTATAGTTTCAACCTTTCTTGTTATTTCAGACTTAATCATCCAATCCACCAAACGAGAGTCAGTCAACAGTAAAGAAAGGCTGTTTGGCATTGTCGGAGAAGATTTGGCTATAAGAAGCATGTTACAGCAAAGAATCTACCAAACACAAGTTCCTTTTTGTGTTATGTTTATTATATATATACACACAAACATTCATAATTTGAGGAAAACTGTTACAGTAATTGTCAGTTGTCTCTGTCCTGTTTTTAAAATTATCAAGAATAAAATTTGATAATAATCAGAAACTGAGCAGCCTAATTGCAATAACTTGGCTGGCAGCTAAGAAAGCTTTAAAAAGAATACTAGAGCAAGGATATATGCAGTAATATAATAATAATTATTATTATCTTTATTTATATAGCACTTTTCATATAGAATTGCAGTCCAAAGTGCTTTACAGAGAGGGAATACATGTACAGTTCTGCTTCCCATAAAAAACTACAGAAGTACAGACAAACAACATTAATAAAAATGTTCAAAGGATCAGATTAAAACATTCAGATTAAAAATTTAAACAGGTGCATAAAGGAATACAAAGATACATAACATGATCCTGAAATGACATACGTTCATAAATAAGGTTAAAAAAAGGAATCAGATGAAAGAAATATAAGATACATTTAAGCCTTATCCTTTGTGTTGCGTCAGCACCATGTGTAAAGGTGGAGGAAGTGACGATTCCAGTAGCAGTTTGGTTATCAGTACATGTCTTTTATGGGTGGTTATATCCCCTTGTACCCGCTAACCTATAGTAGGCTAAAGTCAAAGTCAAAATTTAACTGAAGCTTGTTCAGGAATAGATACTGTAGGTGTGCACAGAAAAAGCATAATTTCTCTGACAACTAAATTAACAGAATATGCATAAAACAGACAGAAATGCAGCACTACTGTCTGTGGCTATACTGTTGTCCATTTATTTTGATAAATATAAATAACTTATTAAGAATCATTAAATGTTTATTCAAGGATGCTGTGGAAAGATTGTTGAAAGATTGTTGTTTGAACTTCAACACACAAACACCTCTCCTTCAACTCCATAGGGTGCTTCCTCAGAAACTCTGCCCCTAATATTCAAAACCCCATTTCCAAGGATATAGTGTTATGTTGTGCACCACTTTATTTCTGTTCCCATATCCAGAGCCTGTGTGGAAACACCATATTGTTTTTTTCAGCACCCACACTCAACAGACAGCTAACTGACCGGACCGAGGCGCCTATTCACTTAATTTGACAAAAAGTGTATTCTCATAATCGCTGACTCCACCTTTAAGGATAGGGAGAGACAACTATCTCTATTCTGTGTCTCTACCTTGATATCACTTACATCAAAGCGACATTAGGAAGCCAGGGGTTGTGGGAGGAAGCGCCCCAACCCTTTTTGCTCGGCTTGCCCACCCAGACAGGGAAGCTCAAGATGTGGTCTTCTTAGCTTAACTGCAGATACTTGGCTTATCTCGTAGAGGGCTATCACTGCGCACACACACACACACACACCCCTCCCCTCCTCAAAAAGGAAAATAAGGGAGAGCTGGTCTTCATCACCACAGCAGGAGGTTGGTGTTTTGTTAGGCAAAACAATCCCTACGAGTAGTAACGACTGCAGACCGACCACACCCCGTAAACAGCCACGCACAACAAACATGAGAGGAACGTCTGCAGTTTAGACCCTGGCCCTCTTCTAGCCAATTCACACCTACAGCCAGGTGTCAATACGGTCACTGGTTAATGTGCAAATGGAGCCACAGTCTCAGGGTTCAAATCCCACCAGTGACATAAAAAGGCCCCTGACTATCAGAAAGCTTTTCCTCTCAGCATGAGAAGACAACAAATTTGTATGTACTTATTAAATACTGGTTGTTTTAGCATCACAAATACAATCCATTAGCTGGGAGTGACAATGGAAGGATTGGAACAGCATGCTAATATGGTTGGAAGCATCTTGACGTAATGTTACAATGAATAAGAATAAACTACCAGAATATAGAAATTTACTCTGCTTGGGATTTTCAGTAGCGACGGGTTGATGCGCAGTTCAGATATATGAGCAATATTTGTGATTGGTATTCGACTACACACTAGAAAGTCGATTTTCAGAATTTCCTTTACAAAAAAAGACATTTTAAAAGACAACTGATTGCTGTGACACTATAGGGTGATGAATTCTGACGGGTCCAATATAAAAATGCATCTGGATAAGATTAAAGTATTTGACCACTAGGTGGCAATATTCAATCACATACTAAAAGAAACAGCACAACTGTAGACTGCTTTACGTCTGATTCAATCAGCCCTATGATTTGTAATCAGTATTATTATCAGTTGACATAAATCACTATAATAAGAATTACAGGTGAAAGTAAATGACAATTTGGTTTACTGGTTATTGTATAGTCCAGTTGCCTACTACAACTGTAAATCGTTCTGAAGACAGTAGGTTTAATATGAAAGACACTTTTTTATGTTATTGGTTATGTCAATTCCAACTCATACGTTTCTTTATACGTTGGACAACATGTCCATTTATAACGTTTGAGTTTGAAACGCCATGATGCAACCCTGGACTGGCGCCTCTACGGAATTACTGATAATTACCGTAATTGCTGTCTGCAATTACCGTTGTCCCCTTGAGCTATTTATAATGATTTTTTTTTTCAATTGCAGAAGCAATAATAGCAAAATAGATGTGAACAATGTTTAACAAGACAGAACAATAGTATATTTCATAAAATGCATCACGTGACGTGATTGAGGTTCACAAGTGGTTCGTATTATACAATTATATTAAGCAATATCAACTACATCAGCCTAATGAATACAAATGAAATAATCATGATAGCATTATGATATACTTATTTAAATAGGGATATTATAAATACTGTTTAAATGTGTCCTGCATATAGCCATTTATCAAGGACAAATGCTTGTCTAGTTCTAAAATACATTATAAGTAGGCCTATAGCGAGTTAGACCCACGCATTCTGTACAGAAATTATACCTATTTTTTAAGGTTTTATTACGATATACATAAAATTGAGCCTAATATACTACATATACTACTACTACTACTACTAATAGTAATACTAATAATAATAATAATAATCATAATCATAATATAATCATATTATTATTATCAAAATGATTACTATTAATTATGCTTGTAGCCCAAAAGCATTCATTGTGGCAAAAGGGCCTAGAAATAATACCAACAATATCTATCACCGATTTTAAGAATCCCGAGGTTTGCTTTACCGAAAGAAGTTGTTCCTGATATCGATCGCCGTGCTATGTGTTTTACATAGGATTGCTTTGAGGGCAATTGAGTGTTAGTGTCTGCTCGTCTTGGTGGCGCCATGTGCCTTTTTGGATTGCTAATTTCTAACCGCCTGTCGGCTCCACCCACAACAACCACGCTCCCAGTAGTCAAACAGCCTCCACCTCTGCCGGCTGGTAGCCTTGGGAAATGTGCTACCAACGGCGTCAATGTGGCTGGCATAACCAATGACACTGCAGGTCGATGAGTAGGCATATTTGGATTCTTAGGCATAATTAACCCAGCAGAGACAGCTACATGCAAACAGTGATCAAAACCAAACTATTTATGACAATACAGCTTTAGTAATATAATAATATTAGTACACTGGTCATTGGTAATGACAATGACATGAGATTGTGCTTGTGGCATATATCTGTGGAATTGTGAATTGAGGAATCACATTCTTGATGGAAATAAGGACTATGAATGAAGGGGTTTTCTAACCAATGAGAGTTCAGGGGGCGGAGTTTTGTTACGTCGAACAGCCAGGCAAAGCTATTTCTTCAACTAAAGCCCTACTATCAAGTCTGTATGAAGTGCTTGTGCTGAGCTGATCGTTGATCGTCTTTGTAGCCTGTTATTCCACAGATCAAGGATTACAAACGCGGTATTTCGCCGTTGACTGCGTACCAGAAAAGCAAAGGAGGACAACGGTGACAATCATACTCGTAACAGGAGTGTATTACTTTGCGTAAAGTGGCATTCTGCGTTGCGTTGCCAATAATGCCGGACGGCGTTTAGACACAATTCCCGTTTTTTATGTGGGACAAATAGTGTACAGTTGTGTTTTTTGGAGGATTTTGAGATAACGTTTTATACACAGGAATGCATCCCTCTCGCTTATAGCTCCATGTGAACTTTTGTTGTCGAACTCTGCCCAGCGGAATCTGCAACTGGAAAAAGAGGGCTTGAGCGAAATCTGTTGTAAATGGATCGCCATTCCAGTTTCATTTCCATTTGGTTTCAATTGGAACTTTGTGCCATGGCCGTTCTTCTCACTAAAGGTAATATTATCCATCAACAGGAAATACAAAATGAGCAAAACTATTTTATTTTACATTTCGTGATTCAAATCAAACGTAAAGGTGAAACACAATCGGTCGGACTTCGGCACGTCGCTACCAGAGCAGTGGCTTTCTCTACATTTTACAATTATTATCAAGCGAGACTCGTGTTTTGAGTTATCCGTGTTTCAGTCGCACACTGTTTCTTCGTAACGAAAAGTTTGACTCTATTTCAGACGTGGCCTAGCCTACACTTTAATATATAAAACACATGACCAAACAAAAACATGCATTTTTTTAATAGCCAAGTAAATGGCCTCTGCGTTGTAATGAATAGCATACTTGCCGATGCCCGGGTCATTCGCAGAGAAAACACTGATCTGATTAATTTGGTCTGCTGCCAAACACAGAATCTGCATATTCAGGTCGAAAGGACAACCAGTGATGTTTCTATTCTATCTGTTTAGGTGCTGGATGTTTAATAGCCAGTTAGTAAGACAATTACCTATCAATTTCTATAACTGTACCTTTTAATGATTCTAGCACAAAAAGGCAACAATAATTTAAAACACGAAAACATAATAACACAGACTACAGCTGTGCTATCTTCTCCTTTGTATTTAGGGGTTGAAAGCTACATAACTAAAATAATAAATACGGTAATAACTAGTTCCGTAAAAGAAAGAAGTCTAATGATAAGGTTATGGAAGCCTTTTAGTTGAGACCTCGATGCACCCCGCCCCAAAGCAGCCTTGACCACAAGTAAGCTTGCGTGCAAACTGAAAAAGGAGACTCCTGCGCCGCGCGTATGCCCCCCTTTACGAGTTTCCATTTAAATTAATTTACTTTGGCAAATAAGCCACTAATTATAAGTTCCACTGTTCCACTTTTATAATGCAGACAAATTTGATAATTCTGCACGAAAAATGCAAAATTTATGCTAATTTTTTAAGTGTAGGATATACATTTTTAGTTTATGCTCTGCTGAGTGCAGAACAGCTCAGTCTCATAATTTCAAAATATGTTTGGATCAAAACGAGTATGACACAATTGGGAAGGAATATGGGTTTTAAAAGCTCATGTTTGTCTTAAAATATCCAAGTTCATGTGCTGAATGTGGTATGAGAGTGCACTTGGCCTGCAATGAAATTCTCAATTTGTTTGATTACATACATATACCATTACATTGTTGTTTATACATGCATACATACATGCACACACGCACACACACACACACACACTGTATTGGGTCGAATAACATGTAATATTTCTAACAAGTCTGTTTTTGGGGTTTTTCAGGAGAAATACGGTGTTACTGTGACGCGCCGCATTGCGTTGCCACGGGATACATGTGCAAGTCGGAGCTAAACGTCTGCTTCACCAAGGTCCTGGACCCCCTCAACACCAACTCCCCGCTCACGCATGGGTGCGTGGACCCCGCCGCCGACGTCTGCGGTGCTCGCTCCAGGGGCCTCGACGTCCTCACCGGCGTCTCGTCCCCAACGGTGGAGTGTTGTCACGACGACATGTGCAACTACAGGGGCCTGCACGACCTGCCAAACGCCAGAGAATCAACAGGTGACTGCCGTTCAGGTGTTTGCGGGGAGGGTGGAAGGCCACTAAACTCGCCCGGAGGTTATAGGAGGTTATACGCTACGAGTGCCCTGCTTGGTTGTACCGCTCCCCTACCTCAGCCGAAGCTTGACACGTTCACGCTCTCTGTGGGTACGCAAATGTAACGCGTTCCGGTCCGATCTGCACCCTCTGTGTTTGTGCGCCGCGGGCTTCCTCAATCGCCTCACTTGTTTATGTACAAGAAGTCCTCCACCCACCGCTCCTTTCCAAACCCCTCTCTTTTTATAATTCCCACCTTTACTGAACTTCAGTGTAATGTTTAATGGTCTCCAGAAGGGCGTCAGCGAGGGGAGAGAGCAGCCAGTTCACTGTAAGCACTTGGCCCTACATCAGATGTACTTATTTCTTTTTATTACGTGTGCACCGTGTAATTTTCCCACCGAGTAGGAATGTGCCATGTAGGGCGAATAGCCCTCTACAGGAGAGAAGGTTTTGGGGGTGGAGGTGTCAGTGGGGCTGGGGGTGGGATAGGGAGGTGTTGGGAAAGGCAGAGGCAAAGAGACAGAGAGAGAGACCAACCTTCATTTGGGCGTTTGTGACGTGTCATGGCCCTGTCCAGTGCCGTTCAGTAGCGTAAATGTAGCATGCTCTTGACGCGGTGACTAATTCTGCCTGTCTTCCTCCCTCCCCTCTGGTGGGTAGACCACAACCGGTATCAGCTGGACGGCGGCAGCCGCATCCCGGTGACACGGGTGCAGGACCTGGCCTCGGCCAAGGAGGTGTGGTTCCGCGCGGCGGTGATCGCCGTGCCCATCGCAGGCGGCCTCATCCTGGTGCTGCTGATAATGCTGGCGCTGCGTATGCTCCGCAGCGAGAATCAGCGGCTGCGGGACCAGCGGCAGCAGATGCTGTCCCGCCTCCACTACAGTTTCCACGGCCACGGCGGCGTCGGCCATCCCGGCGGCGGCCACCTCCACCACCCCCAGGCCAAGAAGGGCCCCGTGGCCAAGCTGGACCTGGAGTGCATGGTGCCCGTCACGGGCCACGAGAACTGCTGCCTGACCTGCGACAAGATGCGGCAGGCCGACACGTCTGGTGACAAGTTCCTATCGCTGGTGCACTGGGGGATGTACAGCGGCCACGGGAAGCTGGAGTTTGTATGACTCGGTCTCCCCCTCATCCCTTCCCAATCGGGGCTACTTGATTGTGACTATGAACCCTGAAAACGGCCTCTGATTGGTCGGGTCCCCTTCCCCCCACACAAAAAAACCCCAACACAGTTTTTTTTTTTTTTGTTGGTTTAATTTATTTCTAAATGAACACCCTGTTTCGGCCACTGTAACATTGCTGACCGTTGCTGTTTTAGTTCAGTGGCAGGGTGGGAGGGGTGTGTGTGTGTGTGTGTGTGTGTGTGTGTGTGTGTGCGTGGC
>JAODUH010000013.1:248608-280085 GCA_027564835.1 Typhlichthys subterraneus | reverse complement strand
TGTGTGTTGGGGTAAAGCCCCCCCCCCCCGCCACACACACACACACACACACACACACACACACACACACACACACCCTCTGCCTGTCACTCATCTCATCTGTGTCCACTGCTGCCCTTTACCTGATTGGACGACCTGTTAAAGGTAATTTAAACTAATGCAAGGAGTGCCTGAGGTTTCCGAGCAACAGAAGATCAGTGAATGTAATCCACTGCATTGAAAGTACATTTGTTTGTTGAGTTTTGCACATCAATAAATGTAAGAATTATTAACCTTTTAATTTTGCAACCCTTTCCCCACATGTTTCTGATTATTCTGGGTGTGTGTGTAAACAATTAATGGGGAAAAGAGTTTAATTCTAGATAATATCCAAAATATATAATTATTTCAAGGTAATTTTTAAACCGTTTTATCACTTGATGTTGGTATTAATGCCGTCTGAGTGAAACAGGTGACTTCTTAATATTGTTGAGATTAGCTTTCATGTCCCTAGGAGGAGATGCATATATAAATATTGAGCTCTAAATATTGTGTAATAATTTCAATCTGAAATAGATATGTAACCTTTGTGGAATTAAACTCTTTATATAACAATCTCTCAATCCTATAAACAACACCTTTTTCTAACTGGCTAACGAGCTGGCGTAACAAATCAACGTGTGTGTGTATATATCATCCCTATCTTGGATGAACGAGGTATATCTTATTTTTGTTTCTGAAGTTTGGGAGTAATCAATCCAAGCCAGAGTTTACCGTCGACCTGCGTGGAGGGTCTGTTGAGTGGGCATCCAAGGACAAGTCTAGCAAGAAACATGTCATTGAGGTAGCAACCACTGTTAATTGGCTTCAGTTCAGTATGTTTGTCTTGAGCCGTTACTTTCGATGTTGTGACAGTTTGACCTTTGACCTTTCTTCCCCCCACCCCCAGCTGAAGACTCGCCACGGGACCGAGCTGTTGATCCAGTCCGAGATAGACAGCGTCGTCACTGACTGGTACCGGGCCCTGACAGAGACCATCAACACCCATGTGGGTGCACTTATTGTTTAGACTTTTTAATCATGAAATATATTAATCATATAATTAGTTAGTTATTGTAATGTAATATGTTGTTAATTTAATTATTAGTTACTTCAATGTAATAAAACCATGTACCGAATAACGTTTACCGTGTCTCTGTTGGTCCAGGCGTGGGAGTCAGACGAGGCCATTGAGGAGGACATGCCTGAGTCTCCCGGCACTGAGAAGCAGGACAAGGAGAAGGACCACCGGGACTCGAAGAAGAACCGAGGTAGAGGAGGCATGTGGATGGCCCCGTGACTAGTCACTGGCGTGCTTCATGTTCATGTCACTGGTCTGACCACGTTCATTGCTGTCTGTACCCTTCAGTCTTGAAGACCTCTATAAGTATAGACTGTTCTGACCAGAAGAAAACCAGGGTGAAGCTGAAGAAGTTCCTGACACGTCGGCCCACGTACCAGTCCGTTAGAGACAAAGGCTACATCAAAGGTATAAAGCGGTTAACCCTCTAAACATGAGATTCGCGCCGATGCGGATTTCGCATAGGTTTGCATTTTGTATCATATCTTCAGAACAGTAAATGCTAGAAGCTCTGGGGTTATTCCCCATAATCCGGACATTCCACTGTATAGTTTGCTATATGGCTTGTCTTTTTTGGCATAGTAGGGGCTCTACAACACGGCGGCAAAGTCAGACATAAAATATGTCTTGCATAATGGTTTTCCTTTCAAGGCATATGTTTATATATCTTCGGAATGCTAGAAGATTATCAGCGATTTAAAGCGACGGCAGGCGGAATATAAGTCAGCGACGCAAAGTGGCCGAGAACCAAGTTAAACTAATCTTCAGGCGAGGCTATTGAGGCGACTACCAATGGGAGCTAAGCATATTGTTGACTGACAAATTTACTGAAACATTTTAGGTGGGGAAATACAGAGGGTTACCTAGGCAACCAATGTAAGGTAAACAAGTGCCCAATTTTCTGCTGCATTGTGCTGGGCTTTAAACTGGTATAAAATTCCGACTGCCTCTCCACAGGCCGTCAATACTTGTGGCGTTCCAGCTTTGCACTTCCATGTGCAGGGCTGCTCTGTTTAAGTGTGTGTTCATGCAATGTACCTTTTGAATGCTTCAGTTCTTGTGATTCAATTGGAGGGTAACTCCAGGGTAACTTGCTAACACCCAGATTTCTTTCGCGTTCTGGCTCCGTCACAGAGCTTTTGTCAATGCAAGTGATCCGCCAAAGCGTCTCAGGTGCGTCTCAGAAGTGGCTCTCTGCTCTGAAGCTCGAAAAATAGGCGGCAGTTCTATTTTTGACAAACGCTTCTGGGACGCGTCTGAAAGCAACCAACGGACAATCAGATAAGTCATAGTTTGATAGGTTTGATGCTATGGAAACTCAGCATAAACACAACAGGACACATCCCTACTTCTGACACACTGCCAGTTGGGTAGGATGCAGTGCACATAAGCAAAAATGGATCGCTGATGTAACGGAAAAGAAACGTTCCTGGTGGAAATCAGGCCTAACCCTAAGCCAGGCGTACAAAACACATTTTCTATGTGTTCAGACTTCTATTACTCAATGCCAGTAGCACTTACAGTGATTCTGACTGTTAGGGGTGGGGGGGGAGAACTTCAGAATGTTACCTTTCAGATAATATCAAAACCATTTACTCCAAATGGTTCAAGAACAGCTTTCTATTTAATTTGGGTATGCTTTTTAGGCGTTTTAAGCTAATTATTACATGAGCTGTAACGGGTTATTAATGGCGTGGCAGTCCTGTTAACTTCTAAATGGCTTGTTCAGCTTTTGCATTGCATTGATGCTTCTCAGTGGCCAGAGAGATTACACACTACACCTGTTGAACAACATTCAGTTGTAACGCCATTAAAGTTCACCTAACCTTTTACATGTGTCTATCTCAGACCAGGTGTTTGGATGCAGTTTGACCAACCTGTGTCAGAGGGAGAGCACAACCGTGCCCAACTTTGTCACGATGTGTATCGACCATGTCGAAAACACAGGTATGCACCGCGGCCCCCACCGCCATATGTGCTGTGTGGTGGAAGGAATGTGGTCACGACTTTGTTAAGGAAATTAATAAAACTAAACTTCCTCTGAAACTAAAAGACGTTTCAGTGAATTTGAAACAAATCTTCAACGTAACTGAAACCCTTCACACCGAAAAGCAAAACACTTCTCAGTGAAACTGAAACACATCTTCATTTAAACTGAACCACGCATTGAGCTAACAAAGCCATCGCACTGGAAACCTTTAGGCATTTGCCCCCTTCACTCTGTTCCTGTCCAACATTCGCCATCTCTTTCGCAGGCCTCAGTATCGACGGCCTGTACAGAGTTAGCGGCAACCTGGCGGTGATACAGAAGCTCCGCTTCGCTGTCAATCACGGTAAGGCCCCGCCCTGTGGCTCTTCTGCGTAGTAGCACTTTTACAGTAGTTTCAGTCTCTCCTGTTTGCTGTGCGACGTGTGAATAGTACATTCATCTGTGTGACCCGCTCGCTTCTCTGTCTCTCCGTGCCAGATGAGAAGGTGGACTTGAACGATAGTAAGTGGGAGGACATCCACGTGACCACTGGTGCGCTCAAGATGTTCTTCAGGGAGTTGCCGGAGCCCCTGTTTACGTACAGATCCTTTGAAGACTTTATCAACGCCATTAGTGAGTGCCTCGTCAAATGGTGTCAATCAGCCGTTACTTTTATTATTATTCTGTCATTTTTTAGGCTTTAGACTCAGTCGACTAAAAGCTCTTGAAAAAATGTTAATACTTCTGGTCTCTGGAGGGATGCCTGTTGTTATATATAATGCCACAAGATGGCGCTCGACACATTTGCACATATTTGAAGGCTGTCATTTATTTTCTGCTCATAGAATGCTCCGACTATAAGAACAGAGTGAATTCTATGAAGGACCTAATAAAGCAGTTGCCAAAACCCAATCATGACACGATGCAAGTCCTCTTCAAACACCTGCGCAGGTAAGACCACATCCCATTATAATCGGTGACATACTCAATTTGATGACTCTAATGTTCTTTCATTTGCCACTTTCAAATTAAAGATATACTGCATGCTCCAATAAAACATTTTTTTTGGCATATATAGCATTTATTTATTTTTATTTTTATTTTTTGACACTGTCTTGATCATAGAATGACCTGATTTACTCATGGTTGATGAAATATGGTGAAACCACAACGGATGATGTAACGATTCATGTGAAGTCGTGCGAGGGAGTTGAAATCGAGTTACAAAACTTTCATCTGTTTGACAAAATGCACAGAATACTCCAACGTCCTCTCCACCAGCGGGGACGTTTATTTCCGTTACTTATAGAACTTATGTTCCATTTGCCGCCCTCTCTTCTCCTTGTTTACCTAATGCTCAGATTGATTAGCCTCTGGGCATGGTGAAACTGCAGCCAGGTTTAAGGTGTATTCTAAACCCACTGGAGCCGCAGGCAATATCATATGTTCACGATGACATTTGCCTAGGTTTCCAATTTGCATTTATATGGTACAGTGTTTGCAGTAATTCAATATCTATGAAGTTGTGTTTCTTCGGGAAATTTATAGCGTGACATTCAGCCTATGTATATCAGCAGGCAGATTTAATCGTCTTTTTCCCATGAATATGTTATTGTTTTGTGCATCTGCATGCAGGGATGTAGATTCTATTAAAGAACGTACCGCACTCGGGGGCCCGCGGGTGTTCAATATTGTTATGGCGCGCGCCGACGAGAAGCCCGCTTCGATCTCGAGCCCTCTGGGTGTTTTGTTTAAAGTCTGTTTGTAATGTTTAAGTCAAAATGAACCCCACCCACCATCCCCCCTCCCCCCTCCCAAAAAAAAAAAAAGAAAAAAAACAGTTTATGACACGACGAGCTCACGGAGTTGCTCCCCGTCTTCCTCCCCCTGCAGGGTGATTGACCACGGGGAGGCCAACCGCATGACCACCCAGAGCGTGGCCATCGTGTTCGGGCCCACCCTGCTCCGGCCCGAGACGGAGACGGGCAACATCGCCGTCCACATGGTCTACCAGAATCAAATAGTGGAGCTCATCCTAATGGAGTATGAGGGCATTTTTGGGAGGTAGAGCTCCCCGCTGAGACGGGCGCGTTCTGGATGTGAGATCCCCGCTGAGACGGGCGCGTTCTGGATGTGAGCTCCCCGCTGAGACGGGCGCGTTCTGGATGTGAGCTCCCCGCTGAGACGGGCATGCTCTGGATGTGCTGGATGTTCAAACCTGGACTTGTATAAAATATAAATGATTTTTTATTTTCTTTCCCTTCCCCGTGTTTCTTTTTGACCGATGCCGTGGACCAACCTAGAGCGAAATGCAATTGTGTTCATGGATAATAAAGTGAAATTAAGAAAGCAACCACACATGACAAGACATTGCACTTAAATCCATGTGGGAGCTGAATCGAAACATGTACAGATTTCACTCTTCATTGTTTTTATTTAGTTTTTTTCTTTCTGCCTGCTATTCCCACTGCAAGCTGCTATTGGGTAGGACTGTTACACTTTGGGAGCATGTGATTGGTTTGCGAGACTGCATGACAGACAGACGGACAGACATTGTGTGTGTGTGTGCGCGTGCGTGTGTGCGCGTGTGCGCAATTTGATGGAGTTCTCAGGTCTTTGACAAACACTGGAACCCTCTGACCCGTAACAAGTCCCAGTGGAAAGAAATAAAGTGAGGGGGGGGGGGGGGAGAAACTTGTGGGATTTCGATGGATTGACGTTGAGTGCTGCTTTTATAGGGTGCACCCATTGTTCGTTGGGTTCACCAGTGATGGGTTCCTTAGTGATAGGGCTCCTGTCATCTTGTCAAAGTCATAAGCTTAATAATAACAGGGGTAGGGGTCTGTGGAAGTTGTACTGTTGTGTGTTCCTGTGGCATTTAACATTAAACCCTTCTGAGATATGAACAAGGACGGGAAAGTCAGTATTATGTTAATGAGGAGCACCGTTTCATCCTCTGAGCCGATGAAGAGGCACTTCGATGAACCGTAGTTGTTGTGACATTTGTCTGCTAACTGGAGCGCAGTATTAATCTTCCCTACATCTCGGTATCCCTTCCTCGCCACAACTGGGACTCCTCCGCTTCTCTCCTGTTTTACCTGCCAGTGTTAACCTCTGACCCCGTGACATAAATGTCTTTTTTGTGACTAGAATAAGGGAGAGAAGGCCTAACATTGAATCTAACATTAACGTGTAATATGTGTGAGGTCTCCCGTCTTCCTAATATGTACAGATGTTGTATAGTCTGACGTGCTTGCCTTTCGGTGACTTTCTGTATAGTGACAGGCCATTGTCAGTGCAAATGTGAGTCAAGTACAGTTAAGTGTCGGTCTCTCAGTAAAAATGGGATGCCCGGTCGCGCATCCCCTGCAGGTCCTGGTGTTACTGGAAGACGACAAATGAAAGAAACGCAGGGTTTCTGGGAAATGTAGTTCCATGGATACAATTTTCACGTCTGTTTGTGATTCATAATGTTCTTGCTTGACAGTGCTTCTCCCACGCTAAGCTAATTTAAAAGTGTTTGGAGAAGAGAAATGGTACTGAAAATACTATAATTTCAAATGGGCTTGTGTGAGGATGTATGGAAAGTAGGAAGGAAAAAAAGCCTTTACAAAAACATTGAGCGCATGTACAGCAAAATAAAATATTTGTTTAAGTTCATTAGTGTTTGAGGTGTATATGCTTTTTGGTGCTGAGCCAGTGAAAATTATTTTGTAAATCTGAATAAAAACGTTACTTAAAAAGAAGAAAAGGAAATAAAACAAACATGATTTGGAGGTGTCTGGATTTTTCCGCATGGTCAAACTGCACATTTTGAATGTAATTTTCAGGCTAACTGCTGTTTGTGAAATTACAATGTCTAATAAAATAAAAGATAAACAAAATCTGCATCCATTTGGCTTGTTGACTATATTCATATTGAAGATGATGCATGTTTTGTCTGTTCTACACTCATGGTATGTGTGCGCACTTAAACAATAATCTGGTGTTTCTAGACAGACATGGCTCTAAATGGGACCTGTGACAACGCCCCTACTGTACATAAAAGGCACTGAAGCGTTGGTAAAGGTCAGGTCGTCCCCTCTTGTTGGGGTTGAGGTCGTTATTCTCCCAAATCTCTAGAAAACCAGAACGCAATGCCATTGCGGCTTCACTGCACTGCTTTTGGGGTTTGTACTTAATACTCTGCTCCCCCTGAGAGATGTTTGGTACTGGCTTTTATCTCCAGGTAGAGCCAGTGCCTTGATTGTAGATTGGAGCCACCTGTTGGTGCCGGCAGTCTAGCCTGGAGGTAGCCGACCCTGCCAGACCTCACCCCTCTGTGGGCGGTTCCCTCTTGCTGACTGGTGCTGTGACCACGTCACCTGGTCTCACCACAGAACAAACACAAAGTGGTGCAGACCACACTTTCCTCGCGTTGGCAGTGTGGGGTGGTCGGGGAAGGGAAGGGCGGGGCTTCTGAGGGAGCGCATATTGAAGGGAGAGGTGTTTTGTTTGATCGGGTTCAAAGTGGAGTCTTTTTCATGAAACCCTGACTCTACCTTTTAACTCATGAATGAGAATATACTATGCAATTCTATCAATCCATAATGTTTAGACATATATCTTCTTGATTGATATTAATTTAAACTACTGCACACACACACACACTTGCATTGCCGTGTATATCTTAATGTTTCTTCACACCAGACTTCAATTCTCCGCAGGCTCAGGCTAGGTGTCATTACTCCTAAGGTCAACACACGGGCTGTGGTCCTGGGGCTTGTGGGTGAATTGATGTCTAATTAGCTAATTGCCACATGCCAATTTTGGTTAAGAATCTTAAAGCCATGAGCAATGTTGTCTGCAGTGGCCACGTTGAGTCACAATACTTTAAAGGCTCCAATAAGCTTTCCTGTACTTTCCGTCTGTGAGTGTGCTTTAATAGCCTTCTGTGCCTACTGTAAAAAGAGGTGTGTGTGTCGGGGGTGGGGGGTATGGGCAAGCACCAGGCTGGTCCCTGAATCTCTCTGGCGTCTGTCTGGCTGCCTGCTTCACTGAAGAAGGGGAATGGAACAGTTCATCATGCCCCTCATTTTGTGTGTGTGTGTGTCTGTTAAACAACCGCACACCTCTCCGTCTTGCCGTACGTTCAAAATCATCGATCATCTTTAGGGTCTGCAGCATTTGTGGCTCTCTTTCCACTCCTGTGATAACTCTGTGCACAGGGCTTGACTTGCATCTAGGCGCCAGCTCTGTTTTGACAGGGCAAGACCACCTTGGACGCCCAAACATGTGTTCTGGGGGTCGGGGTTGGGGGGGCAGAGTAGGTGCTAGCCGCAGGTCGTTGAAGCTAAACTACGAGAGAGGGGGGCCCCCAGAATTTCCAAATGAGAAAACAATTAGATGATTTCTATAATTCATGGGTGCGACCACATCACCGTCCCGGGAAGGCCTTGAAGTGCTCCATATGGTGGTGGTTCTCCTGGTCCTGCTCGGTGGAGGCGGAGGTGTGGGCAGGTAATGTGAACAAGCCATTACGCAGCATAAAAGATTTATGATGGTTTGCCCCCCTTCATTTGCAGGTGGGCTGTCAGCACAGCGGAACAGGGCAGGGAGTGAGGGAAAAAATGGTTGAGAGGCTTTGCTGCACTGTGGCTTTTGATCTAGTACACCTCGACAAATGGCTTTTTGTTTTTAAACTTTTAGCTCTCGTTTCTTGTTGTTTTGAAGATAAACACAGATGTTACAGTGAACCCTGTTTTTAAATGAATTTCTAGTTCTGCACCTATTATCAATGAATATCTTTAATTGAATATCCTTTTATAATGAATACTCCCTGAATGAATGCTAAGCTAACATACACTGACCACGGGCCGATCTCCCTGCCGTTTGTTTGAGAAGGCAGTAAAATCGTCTGCATATGCAGGAGGCAGCCCAGGTTATTTCACTTGACACGTTAATCGCTTTTTACGGCCCCAAAATATACAGCACGGAGCCAGATTCCAGAGTTCACCTCGCTATAGCCAGGCTGCCGGCCCGGACCGTTAACGAAGACTGATCTGGCACCGGCTCCAGTGCATCCATCTCGGCAACGCTGTAGCGCCGGTGCTAGCTACCAAGAGAATAATGGTGTGGCCGTAGCATTGACCCTCTGTTGGTCTCTAATGGTGTTTCTCTCGCTCGCTCGCTCTCTCTCTCATTGCAGCAGGGTGATGTGTGATCAACGCAGCCGAATAGACGCCGGGGCCACATTTGCTAAGGGGCTAATCGCTCAAACAGCCCATTTACCGCAAACTGACTCTGTCATCGTCAGCCCATTGCACTACGCCTCCTGTTCTCTGATCCTGTTTTTGATTCATTGCATACTGTAGCTACACTGCAAAAAAATGCCCTATCAAATATAACTGGCATTGCAGTAAGTGAAATTCACTTGATAGGATTTCTTAAGTTAAGTGCAGATTTACTTAATTTAAGTCACTAGATAAGCCATTTATATTCGAAACGAGTCCAACTAGATTTTAAATCTAAAAACAAGATTATCACTCTAGTTGTAGATGCAGTTTTTGCAGTGTACATGAGTGATGATTGACACATGTAGTGTAGTGGTTATACGCGATATTGATCAAATGTGATATTAAACTTGAAAATTGCAATATCGATATTATTCTTTATATTTTTAAACATAAGTAAAAACACAGTTTATGGGAAAATACTTCAGAATATATTCATGACATATCAAAACAACACATTTTCAACTGACTGTCATATTTGACTGGTACAACAACAGTAATTCCAAGCTACCGAGGAGGCATTCCTTTTGGCCAGCTAATGTTTCCTCTTCGATCTCTATTATGTCATTAGCTTCCTCAGCTGCACATTTTACTTTTCTGTCTAAATCAAACACAGCGAAGCCAAACAGCCAATGGACGCATATCTCCACTAAATAAACTGAATATTGCACTTCCTGCAACATTTTCGATATGATATTGCGCAACGTGATATTGCGATAACGATACTGAGAGTCAATATATTGTGCACTCCTATGTAACACGTAAAATGTGTGCATTACAAAATATCTTGCCTTTTTATGTTTTAATAACTGCATGGTCAAAGATTGTAACACTTGCAGGTCTAATGTCTTCCTTCTTCCAGAGGAGGAAACCTTTTTGTTTCTAGAAATAACTTATTTGTCGGGGTACTTAATTCAAAATCATCCTTTCTGCTGTCACAGTTGCGTCGCGTGGCGAAGCAGGGTGTGTTTTCACATGCATGGCAATGCTAAGTAACCGTGTAAGTGTTCCAAATGTCAACCGGCACGCCGCTGTTATTAATGAGGTCCGGGCGGGCGGCACCGGATCATTTTCCATGGAAATTCAATGCATTTTAAATAGAGGTAGCTGTAACATTACAGCCAGGGATTTACATAAGGTAATTGCGGCAGGACACTGAAAGTACCTCAAGATTGCATTAGGGTTTGTTTTTCCATCCTTTTCTTACTTTAAGTAACAGAATCAAGTGCATTAAGTAGGCAGTGAATGCAAAGACTATATCACCCTTCCATGACAGATATTGGCCTCACTGTAGCATATCTATTTACCCCAAGATGGTTCCAGCTGCTGGTATAACGTGCCACAGAACTGTGAAGGCACACTGCAGTTATCCTGAATAGTATAGGCCTACATTTAAACCTTTGCTTGCTGGTAAGGCCGGAACATCTCTGGCACCGGCAATACAGCAAATACGGTGGCAGAAGCTGTTAAACAAGTGAGGAGAGATTACTGTGGCTCTCCCCATATGCCATCAAACATAGTTGTGTGTTGTTATGCCTCTCTCAGGTCTGCTGCTATGGGGGTCTGGGGAAATTAAAATAGAGAGAGAGAAAAATGTAAAAGAAAACAATCTTATGATATACAGAACATGTCTGGAAGTGTGTATGGCTGTTCGGTGCAGAGAATACTCCTTCAGTTATAGAATTTCTTACTTTTTTCTTCTTCTACTTTCCCCGCAGCGTATTTCTCGTGTGGCTATGAGAGAAGAATGTTTCCCAGGCCAGTTAACGATACCTCAAAGATATTGTCCTCTACTCATAAACTGTTATACGTTTTCCGCGGAGCGAAGTAGCCTACCAAAGGCCTTAGGTGGTAGTTAGACTGTGTAAGTCTCTGACATCGCCTATTCAGCAGCTCATTAGAGAAATGGGCCGAGCTGGCTTACTGCGGACACACGCACGCGCACGCACAGGCATGCACGTGCACGTGCACGCACACACACAAAACATGAACACACCTGCTCCCCCTGGAGACTGCGGTTATGTGTTAGCGCAGCGTACGGGTATTAGTGCTGTTAAGCGATGATCACATTCAAAACAGTTCGGTAGCATTTCTTTTAATTAAAGGCCAATGGCAAAAGAAGATGGCGCTCGCTAAGGGTAGGGGTATTCTTCCGTGAATACCTGCTGAGAGCCGGGAAGTGCCACTTCAGAGAAGGCAGATATGAAATATGCGCGTGACGCCAAAGCTCCGGATTGGCAGCCTGTCAGCCGTGTTGATAGCCAGCGCTGAAACGGTGAGAACGAGGTGATCTGATTAATTTCTTATTCCGGGCCTCATTAACACCGTTGACTCCAGAACATGCTAGCTAACAGCTCATGTATTCCCTTTGGTGCAGCTCATCTCTGCTGACGCTCTAATTAGGACGTCTGGTCCAGAGGCTCTCCGACACACAGAAGAAGCCCTGGGTAATTACAGCGGCCCCTGGCCCCCAACGCTGACATGAGACCCAAACGAACCACCAACAAGATTTAATTAATGGGCCTGTGTGTGTGTGTGTATGTGTGTGTGTGTGTGGGGGGGGGGGGTTGTCCATGCTGACTTTGAAGTTCCCAGAAGTAAATATAGTTTGGATTGTGATTATTAATCAGCTTGTGATTTGAAATCAACAGCGTATTGATTCCAGCTAATGCTCGTGGGTAGAGACCAGTTCTCCTTCATGACCCATTGGATAGGTTACTCAAAGGAAGTGCCGGAGTACTTGGCCGGCTCTCTTATAAGCTCATCGCATTTGCTCCCATGCCAGCATCTTACTTAATTAGCCTGAACATTTTTACGGGCATAAAGCGTTTTATTTCCCCCCCCCCCCCCCTGCCAACAGTATATGTGCCGCAAAGTGGGTCGATCATATATTACGTTGATCCTCCTTGGCGCAGTTTAAAGCTATACATCACATTTGAATTCGTCGACGAAGGTGGGGGGAAGGTGCTTAGCTAGCATTAATTCTTCTTTGTTTTGCTGTCAGCGCTAATCTCTCCCAGGGGATGCAGGCGCTCCCCTCACTGCCCCCAGATCGTCTGGGTAAAAGGATGAGAGATGGAGACGTGCTGAGCCAGGGCACCCACTCACCTCCCCGGGGCTCCCTAACCCCCACCCCCATGCCGAACCTTATTCTACTCGCCCTAGACGAGGCCCTTGACTCAGAACACCTCATAGGTGGATCACCCCACTCAAAGCTTGGCGACATCATCGTTAGCAAGCTCTCTGTGCTTTTAAATTACCCCTCTGCTCTGTAATCACTAACCGGAGGTACAAATGCGAAAGGCCACGAAAAGCTAATACAGTTTATAAGCTACGGTAGGTCTGTATGGATTCTGCTCATTACAATGTGTCTTGCTAAGTTACTAGAAGTATTCATGCAGGATCATGTGATTTGTTTATCTCAGAAAATAAAGTAAACAATGTTCATAGCTCTATACTGCTCAGTTCGTAATGGTAACGGTCCTGTAGTTCCAATGCTTGGCCACTAGGGTGCAGCGAAGAACACGTGTAGATCCAGATGCTTATTCTCATTGAATTAACTTCTTCGCAGAGTGTTCACCTTATCCTCCTTCACCTCCACACAGAAGGAGAAAAGGCTTCCATAAACAAGTCCGTACCGGGAGCTCGTAAACACAAAAGCATGTTGTCTACTCGGGTCTGTATTTTAAATGTCTTTTACTTTCCAGGTACGTTATCAGCGTGCATGTCATCCACGTTGGTGCCAGGTGATTCATGTGGCACCAGGTTCCTTTTGTTTCCTGTCATTGTCTTTGCCCGGGGCGAAGCCGCGGGAGATCTGGAGGGGGAGGGGGGTGATTAAGACCAGGCCGGGGCGGGGGAAGGGTGTGGGGAGCAGTCGAGGAGAGGTACCCCAGGGTTGTGAGGAGGCGGGAAGGCAGGTCTGTTGCCCCGTTCCCCCCGGTGTTGAGGTGGAGCCCAATTGATTTGTCAATCTAAAGCCATCTGGCATAAGAGAGAGAGAGAGAGATCTAACCTGCTCTCCTTACAGAGGAGAAAGGGGGGGGGGGGGGAGACAGCACCAGACCACTCAGGAGGGGATGGATTGTGTTACTCACACACATCACACACACACACAGCACGCCCACTGTAGCATTGAGATTTTATGATCTATGTCTCCCTCCCTCGCTCTACATAGACAAAGATCACCGTTAACTGACTTCCCTGTACGTTAAGTTCTGAGACCTCTCAGTGTGCCGAGATGGCCCTCTACGACAGTAAGCGCTGGTGGTGACAGAAGGTACAGGAGAGGTTGGTGTTGGACCCTCACAACCCATGGGCCAAAAGGTTAGGGGTGCTAACGCATGCTAGTCCAGAAGTAGGGGTTTGGGGGGGAAGCCTTCGGTATCTTAATGAAATAAGCTTGAGGGAAAGAATGGAGACAGATGGAGGGAAGGAACACTGTCCCAAACGATCATGATCTCTGTTCGTCATCTCACATTATCCCCCCAATCCTCCAAAAGAAGAGAACATCCCCGCTATGACCTTCCTACCTCTGGAGCCTCATTACCCACTCAACATTATCCGACAGTTAGTGCAGACAGATGATGGTGTGATCGGTTCCTGCGAAGTGTTGGGATTTACATGTTTATATACTTATTGTTTATGACTTAGGCACTGTTTTTTTTTTTGTTTCGTGAACCCCATAGACAAGCTAGCTGTCATCTAATGGGGGATGAACATGACAATAAATAATATTGTCTGTCATGTACTAATATTACAGATTTGAATAGGTCACCATAATGGAAGTTGAGTGTCCCAGATTGTCAACTTGATCTATTTCTAACTAATAAAATATATTTTTGTTCTGGGTTTCTCTGCTCACTGGTGAAAATGAAGCGGTTCCTGATTCCACATGTCTTTCTATATATAAAAAGCCTTTTCCTGTGCATACAGTATATGTCATATGTTCCGTGTAGTTTTACCCTATATTAATAAATATCTGCAACTAACCAACAGGTTGTAAAGTTCTAGACACCTTCTTTTCCAGGGTCAAATGGCAACTGCTGCTATGGCAACAGAAGTCAGGGACAGAGCGGCGTCTGTGAAGAGGAGCTTGAAAGAGAACGTGACAGATTGTCAGAAACAAGGGCTCCCAGTACGGCTGCCGTGGTAACCTAAGCTAGCCAGCACAAGGATCAGTCCAGCTGTTGGCTCCAGCTGCTGGGCCCAGGAGCGGTGTGTGTGGATGCTGCGTTGGCGGCCATTGAACCCCTTAAAGACACAGTCGGTGAGTCTGCCAGCTTTAAGTCTGTGCTGTGTTCACGCTGAGAACAATAATACGGTGTTTCTGAACAGCCATGGCTTTGAATAGCAATAGAAGCGCAGTGGTGCAGACCGCACCACACAACACTACCAGTATAGCAGCAATGGCAGTGTATTTTCCATGTGGGTGTGGTGGGCGGAGCTTCTGAGGGACCACTATGGCATTGAAGGGAGAGGGTGTTTTTGTTTTGGTCATTCAGAATGAGCCTATAAGCCGGGCTGTTAACACGAACACACACACACAGAGCACGCTTCTCTTCACCTCCTCCGGGCTCCACGGTCTTCGGAGGGAAACATTTGACCACAGTCTCCCGAAAATCAATAACAGCGAATCTTAAGTCGATCCCAGCGGAGAGAACAATGGCACCGAGGGAGAGAGAGATGCTGCACCGTGTGCTTTTGTCCGTCCGAGCCTTTAGAAGGACAGAGAGGTGAATGAACGGGGAGAGCTTAAAGATGTGTCAACCCCCCCCCCCCTTTTTTTCTTTTTATGAGTTTATCCACTGACCCCTGGCAGCCAATAAGCCTGCAGACGTAGAGGAGAGATGTGAAGGTCTGCTCCCCTCCGAGGAGGAGAACGAGACAATGGGATTACACAGGACGCAAACCACATTAGGGTGAACCCAGAATTGTGCACGTGTGTGTGTGCACGAGCGCGTGCACACGTGTTCCTGTAATAGGTGTGTAGGAGGAGTATAGAGTGGGTGGATTTGAGGAGGTGCGTGTGTGTGTGTGTGCACAAGTGGGCGATGTGTTTTTAAAGAGCGCAGCATTTAATTGAATTCTTTAAAGCCCCTTGTTATGCTTGTCATGAATGAGAGCTGTTCCATGTTGTCCCGGCAGTGTGGGAAGGCCAGCAAAACCTGCCGTCCCTGGTGTGTGTGTGTGTCTGTGTGTGGGGAGGGGTATGTTTGGGTTGCATACTCTTTCTATGTAACAGAAGTTTGGGCTCCATATGTAGGTGTATCATTACAGAGCCTGAAACTGAAAACATTTCTTGGTCTACTGTATGTGTGACAGAAAGCGGAAACAGAAAGCGTGTACTGTATACGTACGACTGCGCGTGTATGTGTGAGCGGAACGGGGGATTCGGAGAGCGCGAATACGCGTCTGTAGTGCCGCAGAGTCATTATTAAACAAAGAAGCTCAAATTGCAGAGAGGGGACAAGAACTCGCTGTCTAAAACACACAATGTGATGTTGAGAAATACACTGATCAGCCTCATAATAAACTGAATGGAGTCTCTTTGCAATTACTGGCTTAAACGGCGGCACATAAATTTCATTTGTAGATAAATTTCTCTGCCGCTTATCTCTACAAAACGCTTTAATAAGATTCAGCAGGAATTAGATAGACATGGAGGACAGGTGTGTGTGTGTGTGTGTGTGTGTGTTTCAGAATTCAGGATAATGACTTGAGGATACCTCAATACCCAGATCCCAGCACGACAGTGATTGACATCTTGTCACCATGGCGGAGTGAAGGGTAGTTCCCCTCTGTGCTAAAAACCAGAAGGGTCCTTTTAAGATCTTTGTCATCTGATTGTGTCACATATTGTAATGTATGGTGGTGTATGGTTTCTCAAGGCGTTAATAGCTATACACTATATGTACACACACACAAACGCACGCACACACACACTCTAATGGATGTTTAGGTATTTATGAGGCTTTCTTTATCAGGTGGGTTAAAAAGCATTCGGTTCAAATGAAGTTAGTCACATAACACATTAATGTGCCCCTTCACACACGCGCGCGCACACACACACAGAGGAATATAGGTTCTGGTATTTAGTGATAAAAAATGAACATATTATTTAAATTACTGCTATATCCTGAGTGAACCCCCCCCCCCTCTCTTTCCCTCTCTCCCTCTCCCTCTCCCTCTCTCTCTCCCTCTCTGGGCTTTTCCCTAGATTTCCCCAGGGAGCTTTGGCCCTGGGTTTGGCTCTGTGTCAAGGCCTGTGCAACCCATGCTACTTCATCAAGGCCCATGCGTCATTATTGGCAGCAGCGCTCCATATCCTCTTAGCAGTTTTAGCTTTTCAGTTTTCCTTTGAAACGCTGAGTCCAGCAGAAAGCGCGGCAACACCTTGGCTTCGAGGCACGATTTGGAGTGGAGCCGGTAGAAAAATAAATGTATACAAAAAGAAAAATGTAATGGTCACGGGCTGCTGTCACACTGTCATTTTATTTTATTGTTCAGAAGGAGCTTTTTTTTTTGTTGTAACTGGTAGGATTAGGAACAGTGGTTTGTGTCTGCTGACTTTGTAACCTGTGACGGATATGTTATTGTCTTTCTCTGTCGCACACGCAAACTGATATTCAGTTGAACAGTCTTAAGAGTACATTGCACTGGCACTCGTGCATTAGACGTGCACTCTAGTGATGGGAAGTCTTTTCGATTCAAGTGAGTAAAATAAACAAATCTTTTGAGTAAAATTGTTCACTTGAGTCAGTCCCATCTCTCCCTCATTCCCTTTCACCAGCGTTAACAAGGAACGATCGGAAGTTTACTTGTCGTTTTTAATTAAGCAATCACTCAGTGTATATATGTATGTTTTAATAACGATTTATAATAATAAAATCGACTTCCATGTTAATTATTGTACCATGATCAACGATCCAATTATCAGTTACAAATATGTCTTGATAATGCCGCTAATGCAGGCCTATATATATATATAGGTCTATTTTTTTCTGTGATTGTACATAGACGTTGAGCGGAATAGTGAAGCGGATCATGTATAAATCTGCAAACCGTTAATACACGATAACAGTTGAACAAATTGCAGAAAAAAGAAGCTTGCGAGTTCCGAGTCACTAAAAAAGATGTGTTCAAAATAAAAGAATCGTTTGCGACCGGCACATCACAGTGCATACCACAATCCCGGACACTCCTGCATACATGCATACACCGACAAGTAGAAAAAATGCTTGCTCAAAATCTTTCAACCGCCGAAATGCACTGCCATCATCGCCACCGCCACCAACACCAACACCTCGTGCTTGAAACATTGTCCTTCCTGGAAATTACCCAGGCAGGAATACGGAAGGGACAGGCCTACGCCACACTCTCCAGCCATTTGTGCAAAGCTCCAGGGAAGAGAGTGATGGCAATAGAGAGAGTGAGCGCTATCAGTTATGCTCACTAACTGTAGTATCGTTTTTCAACTTCTCAACGGGTTATGGATTTTTTTTTCTTTCTCTCTCTCTCTCTTTTCTAGTCAATTCCATTACTAATTCATGCACAGGAGAGGGGGCTGTGGGTACACGTGAGGGTGGACCCTGTAGGAAACCGAATCTGAATCAATGAGCGTGACCTTGGGATCATCTGCTGCCAAGCACACCGGATAGGCCTATAGAGGGTCCTGGCAGATACTGTATCTGCAGGGAGTGGCCCAGGTCTCTTTTTGGGCCTAGGTATGACATTAATGTACTCGTTGAAATGTCTAACTGACGCACACGATGGATCCAAGTTAGTAGGCTATGTTTGAAGTGTAAGGTTGTTTTAGTAATTGTCATCATCTAGTAACAAGAAATTATAACAATGACCAACAAAATGTAATTGATTTACTTTATTGTGAGATGGGGAGGCATAAAAAATAAACAAAAACAAAAAATAAGTACAGAAAAAAAGAATTTACTATAAAAAAAAAGACCAATGGGGATGTTAAAAGAGGACATATAAAAGAGGGCATCGCCTTGACACGGACATAACAAATTAACAAGTTGGCACAAATAAAAACATAACAATATACGACAATATTATTTTGGCTTGGCAAGAGGACCACTTTCACGGTTAAGGATCGTCCTTCAATACAACGGCACACTCATGCTATTAGACATACAATTAGTTCTCAAAAACTTCAGTAGCTTCATATTAAGAGAGGGGGAAGAGAAAATAAATGAGAGAGCGGATGCAAAGAGGTCTCTGGTTCCAATTTCCGGCTTGCAGTGTACAGGGATATATTTCCCCGAAGGAGAAACATTATTTCATTTGTTCAAAAAAAAGAAAAAAAAATTTCATTATGCCCGGAGTCTTGTTCTTCTAGCCTGTAGTTGTTTGGCTTTGACATGAATGTTATATTCCATACTAAAATATATTATTGTATTAATACAAACTACAGTATTGTACACTACGCAGTGTAATAAATAACCAAAAAGAAATATAAAAAATAAGACATAAATATAAAAGATCTCTATAACTAAACAGACAACCATATCATTGGGGTGGGGATAATACTGCCATTGCTGAAAACATTCATAAACATAGACCAACAACAAAAACATAAAAGAAATTTAAAAAAAAGTAATACTGACAAGGTAAAATTTGCGTGAATTAATCTCCTGGGATTCATATTTGCGTACATTTGTCACCTTAACAAAGAAAGTGAGGGTTTCACCATGTTAAACAAGTGCACTGGAAAGGCTTGTGAAAGAAACAGTTTGTAAAGGCAGGACATGACGTACAAACACACATCATACTTCATCACCCTTTTGAAAACATGTGCATTGCAGTCGTCTTATTCGATGATTGCTCTGATTAGAAATAGAAGCAACTGTAAAATCTACAATACATGAATATGCAGCAGGCTAAATTCAGATTTAGTGGCGAGCCAAAGTCAACAGTATACCGGCTTATTGGTTAACAACTTGGGCTGCGATCACATTTAGGCCCCTGACAACACCTGATAGCAGCTGCTAAGATTCAACAGCAATATTTAAATGGCACTTTTGATATGCATGTATATGTTTTTTGTTTGTTTGTCTGTTTAATTTTCTTTCTTTCTTTCTTTTTTTTTTGCATAAGGCTGGGAGTATGGAGTATGGCAGCGGTCAATCAACTTCCATGCCCCCATTTCTGCTTGCTCTGAGCTTGCTTAAAACACTGATTCTTCAAACGACGACAAAAATACCGGCATTGTCCTAATCTAGAGAGGAACTCCAGCATTACTTGTTGATTTCTCTCTCTCTTAAGGCTCTCACATCTGCTCAAAACAAAAACAATGTGACATATTTCTAGTGCGGTAATACTGAAGGGTAGACAACATAACTCAACTGTTCAATCCATAGGTAAACCAAGCCATTTGTAGTGCACAGGATAATGTTTTTCTTATTTCACTTTCAACTTAATAAAATACTGATTTGTTTTTGTTCATTGGCAATAAAAAGGTATAGAAATATCTCCCAACTGTACAGATTTTTAAAGGTTAAAATATGAGTGATAAAATTAGTAACACTGCTAAAAAGAAATGACCCACTTTTGTTTTAGTAATAAACATTATCTAAAACGTGTCGGCTATAGCTTCCAAAGTCTGTATAATGCATTTTCTCCGTTTGTCAAAAGTAATGTTCGTTCGTCCTGTATCGCTTTTTCTTTACAGAAGACTCGTTCTCTGACAGCGAGAGCTGGCTCTCCTGCGGAGAAGTCACTTGGATGTTTCAGGCACACCTGGGTTTAAACAGTAGTGAACTGAAATGAATTGTCCGAGCAAACTCACCGCGCCTCCTCCTTGCGCTCTCCTCATCCTCCGGTCCGGGGAGGGGGGTGGGGGGGTAAGGGGGGTGGGGGCTGATTCTGTTTCTTGCAGGTGGAGGTGAAGTTATTTCACAGGTATTTGTTTTTTGTTTTTTCTTCACTCTGCGTCTCCTTTCTCCTGAGGCGTTTCTGGAGGATTATCATCCTCGGGGGGGCTCCCGCACGGCTCACCTCCGCTCTCCTCCGGGACCTCGCCTCCTCCCATCGCCGCCGCCGCCTCCTCCTGTTTCTGCTCCGCCTCCTGCCCCCGTTCCTCCTCCTCATTCTCCTTCTCCTCCTCCTGCTCCTCCTTCTCCTCCTCGTCCGCTGCTGCCTTTCCTTCCTGCTCCTCTTCCCTGGCATCCTCTCCCTCCATCTCCTCCTCCTGAGTCACCTCCTCCTCTGTCTGCTCCTCTGCCTTCCCCACCACCACACGCTCCACCAGCCCCTCCTCTTCCTCCAACTCCTCCTCCACTGGCCCGCAGATATCCTCTGCCTCCTCCTCATCATCATCATCATCATCATCATCCCCGCCTTCGTCTCCTATCTGCACCACCTGGATGTCATCCATGTCCACCGACTCCCCCTCATCCTCCCCCTCCTCCCCCTCCTCCTCCTCTTCGCTCTCGTCGTCCTCGCGGGCGCTGCTCCCTCGCTCGTCCGAGTCCGAGGGTCGCCCGTGCGTCCGCTGCAGCCTCTCTGTCTCTGCCCCCGCCTCCATCTCCATCATCATCTCCGCCTCCAGGGTCGCCTCCTCCTCCTCGAGCCCCGCCAGGCCCTCGTGTCCTCCCTGGCCCCGAGCCTCCTTCTTGCAGTAGGAGTAGCGGTGGTTCATGTGCTGCGAGTACGAGCCCGAGTGGGAGAAGCGCTTGCCACACTTGTCACACTGGTAGGGCTTCTCGCCCGAGTGCAGCCTCATGTGTTCTATCAGGTGGTGCTTGTGTTTGAAGGCCTTGCTGCAGATGCCACACTCGTGGGGCCGCTTCCCTGCACACACCAGAGAGAGAGAGAGAGAGAGAGAGAGAGAGAGAGAGAGAGGGAGAGAGAGAGAGAGAGAGAGAGAGAGAGAGAGAGAGAGAGAGAGAGAGAGCGCACTGTTAGTAAGTGGATAGTCTCTGCCTCTTCCGTTGATCAGCACTACTGTACGTCACATAAGCAACTCTGTGCTGAACATCTGACGCATATAACCTCGTAAGCTCGACACTTTACTCTCTGACTGTCGGGAAGTATTACTGTCGATATCCATTGGCTGTTAGCATTAGTGACTCAAGTATGTCTCCGTATTGTTCAGTGCAACGATAGCGCAGTGCTTTATTTACTCATTTTAATTTGTTTTAATCAGTATCCGTAGCGTAATACGTAATACGTAGTCGTCTGGCATGTCAATCAAAACACCTCGCATCTCAAGTAGGCGGGTACTGACGCAGTTAGCCAGGGCTGTATCCAGATTTTCCGTAAGGAAAGGCTGGCTCTGCAAGACTAGTAAGTGGACAGCAATATTGCATTGTTTTTCAAATGGGTGTATGTGCGTGCCCCTAGTGGGTACTTGGAGATATTACAGGGGCACAATTTTGTAAGAATACAAGTTACGTAGGATATACTTGATCTTTAAATAGAAAATGAAGGCAATGGAATTCCGAGAGAACGTGCACCGTTAATAGCTAATACACTTTTTATTTTTGTAAAATTCACCAAATATCACCTCTCTGCGTGCTGAAGAAATATAATAAATAATAATAAATAATAAAATATATCTGGTACTTCTACAGAGCCCTGCTTCTGTATATAGAAACACAAAGGGCATGGTGAACACCACTGCTAGCCTACTGTTCTCTGTGGGTGCTGAAGAAGACAAAAAGACAGTGTATAGGAACACAAACAAAGACAACGCTCACAACAGAAATGCTCTAGGCTTCGCAATGCTTTTTCTCTTCTATGGATTTATTGAAAAAAAGCTTGCAATCTGGGTACATGAGCCAAAAAGGTTTGAGAACCACTGTAATATAGTATCTAGTATCTAGAGTTCAATTACAATATGCAAAGGGTCATGTTGCCATGTTGAAATTATTACTGTAACCGTTATTATTGGAAAACATGACAAATGTTTATTTGTTGCTTCCAGTTTCTCTGTGTGTACTGGACAGTAGGAAGTATGCTGGCTCACAGGACGTGACGTATGACGGAGAGAGTTACTAGAATAACAGACGCTGCTATCTGCCTGAAGTTATTCTGCCACTACAGCAAAAAAAAAAAAAACACACAGAGAAGAAAGAAGAAAGAAATGAATGGCCGTTTCTCCAACGCAGCTTTGAAAAAGCAACATACGCGCTGATAAAATGACAGGGAGTGTGAAAACAGGTCGGGGAAGGGATGGCCGGAGTAAATGGTCCCCATAAGCCCATGGGAATCCCCCACAATGCAGTGCTAACATACGAGTGCCAACAGCTGAAAGGCTGTGATGTCTACTGTCAGCGTATCCAAGGAGAACTTTTCAAAACAATCCACAAAAAAAAAAAAAAAAAAAAATACAACCATTCCCCCCTGCAAGGCTTCAAGGGCCACACAGCCAGGGGAAGTTTCAAGGCCTAGGTGAGGTCATGTTGGAGGAGGAAGCCCAGATTCCTCACCAGGTTACCGGAGTAATATCCCGACCTGGGCTTGGCCGAGGCGTCCCGAGTGCTCTCTCCGGTGTTCCAAATCACTAGCAGAGCTCGCCTGTTGCAACAGTCAGCGCTTCACACAAGGAGGTCATGTAGCTGGCAGCAAGCGAGGTGGAATGTTGGCGGAAAGAACATTCTCAGACCTCTCGTGTGCATGCTGAGTAATACCTATTGGAATGGAGGTGTCCACCCTGTTTGTGTGTGTATGTGCATGTGTAGGCGTGCGTATGCATGCAACTGCTAAAGAAATTCCCCTGTCGTTTGTACTCTGAGTCAACTTTCCAACTGTGAGTGAGAGCGAGAGGCTTTGCTCGCACGCCTCTCTCTCTCTCTCCCTCTCTCTCTCTCTCTGTCTCTCTCCCTCTCTCTCTCTGTCTCTCTCTTCCCCCCCCCCCCATGGTTTTTACCTGTGTGCTCGTATTTGTGTCTGAGCAGCGAGCTGCTCTTCTGGAAGATCTTGTCGCACAGGTCACAGGCATACATGCCCCCGTCCATCCGCTTCGTCTTCCTCTTCGGCGGGCCTGAGTCTGAGTCGTTCTGCTCCTCCATCGAGGACACAGGGTCCTGCCTCTCCTTCTGAAAAAGTAGGAGAAAACAAGCGCACTCATTAAGGAATGGTCCGCCTAGAGGAACTAGAAGAGGCACGGTCATTTTACATTAAAAAAACAAAAAATTGGATTAGTCATCGCAAACAAAATACCACACCAGTGTGTCTGATTGTGTTTGTTGTGTGCGTTGGCGCATGTGGCAGGAAATTATGAAGGTGCTCAAATGAGGAGGAAGACGTCCACACTCTACAGTACACTTAGTGTGGCAAACTCAAATCAGTTCTTCTATGTATCTCAACGTCTGAGAAACTCACAGTCATACCGTTCACGGTGCGCATACCTACAGTTTATGTAGGTGACTACATGATGACTAAACCGATCAGAAAACCCACCCACTGGTTCACGGCAGGGGAAACGCTGAGATGATATTAAGGGACTGACACGAACGCAGGCCTCCTCTTTTTACAAGGCGAGTCCATGTCAATCCACTTAACACTAAAGCATAACATCACAACAATAAATCAATGGGGCCAGGCCGGGGTACAGCGCTTAAACAGATCCGACAGATCAATAGAAGCTCTGCAGTAAAGTGCAAACTCACGTCCTCTGGGTGACAGCCCAGGGAGATCACTCCCACACACACACACTGAGATCTGAGATCCATCATTAGGAGCCCATTAGGTGTCCGCCCAATGAAGAACTATTAGGGGCTATCATTTACAAAGAGCTGAATTCTGACGTTTCTATATATGAATTATCGATTAAATATCAGGCCCTTTCAAACTATCTATCGTGTTCTGGTGGTTTGGAACGCTGACAGATAATGACATGGACAAAAGCCTTTGACTGATTGCTCTGAAAAGGGAAAAGAGCCAACTTGATTCCAATCCACTTACCTCTCAAAATGGCTCCTGTGTGAGAGGTAAAGGCCCTGTTTCTATCAGTAAATCAATAAGTTTGGCTTATCCTGTTCAGTGGCTGCTGACCTCAAATGCTACAATTCAGCCCAAGCAACAGACTCATTCTGAGGGAAGCCTATTTTAAAGGGGAAAGTTGGGCTAGTGGTCTAGGTCAGAACTCCAGGTCAGATTTTGGCCTGTAAGTATATCTTGAGTAAGATGCCCAAACCCCTATCTGCTTCTCCGCGTCACTTTAGCACACATTAGCACACATGTTAGCACACATTAGCACAAGTTTATTAGCACATGTAAGCACACATTTGTAAGTACACATTAGCACACGTTTGTTAGCACATGTTAGCACACATTTGTAAATGTGTTAGCGCACTTTGTTAGCACACGTCAGCACACGTTTGTTAGCACACATTTGTAAATGTGTTAGCGCACGTTTGTTAGGACACATTACCACAAACATGTTAGCACACATTAGCACACGTTTGTTAGCACACATTAGCACACGTTAGCAGCACATGTTTGTTAGCACACATTTTCACACATTTGTTGGCACACTGCACATGTTTCTTAGCACACATTAGCAACACATGTTAGCAAACACACCTTGATTCCGTTAAGGCGCACGGTCTTCTCCTGGGTTTCGGTGCCCGCCGGGCTGCTGGCGGTTGTGGTGTAGGTGTAGGCCAGCTGCGGGATGAGGATGGTCTGCCTGCTGGCAGTGGTGAGGGTCCTCAGGCACGGCGCGCTGCCCCGCTCGGTGATGGCCACCAGGGGAGGCAGCTGAGTGGTCACGACGCAGAGCGGCAGCGGCGCCGGCTCTGTCTTTGTGCAAGTCAAGTTCAGCGGCTCGTCCTGATTGGCCGCGCCGCCGCCGGATGACAGGTACGAGGAGGAAGGGTAGTGGTGGGACTTGGCGGCCGCCGTTGCCCGCTCCGTCTCGTCTCGGGCAGGCTTGGGCAGCGACAGGTCCAGGGGTCCCTCAGTGCTCTGGGGGGAACGGGCCGGGACGGGACCCCCGGCCGTCAGGTTCAGTGGCGAGGGGGAGGCCGGCGAGCTGAGCTCCGCCGGGGTGGCTTCTGTGGGGCTGCCCTGGCTGCCCCGGCCCCTCCCCGGGAACAGGGACACTGCGCTGCCCGGCTCACAGGGGTCCTCCTCCTCCTCGGAGGGGGGCGTGGGGGCCCCCAGGGAGATCTGGCCCTCCTGCATCTTGTCGAACCACTTCTTCACCACGTGCGCGGGCAGGCTGACCGCGTCGGAGATCCGGGCCAGCTCGTCCTTGCCGGGCTCTGCGTTTAGGGCAAAGTAGGCCTTGAGCAGCGACAGCAGGTTCTTGGGCTCGTCGCGGAGACCGCCGTCCGCCAGCAGGGCGGTGACGGCTGACTCGGACTTGTCCAGGCCGGCCCTGTTGAGCCGGCGGCCATCCTTGGTGCAGTGCTTGAGGGCGTGGAGCGTCTCCAGCCCCCCGGGGCAGGCGTCGCACAGAAGGCAGCTCTTAGTGGTTTTCCCCTCGACGGCAGCCATTTTGGCCTCCTCTGCGCTCCCGGGGCTCTGGAGTGTCAGGTCCTCCGGGAGCTTCTGGGCCTTGCAGTGCTCGGCAGCCTGGGGCTGGGGCTCCTTCTTCAGGTTGTGGGCCACAAGCGGGGCCTGAGTCTGGCTGGGGTCCAGGCTGTAGTTGATGATGATCTTGGCGCTGCCGTCCTGGCCCACGATGGGCAGGCTGATGGCCGAGATGAGCTGCTGATGCTGCTGGGGGTGACCGGCCGCCTGGCTCTTGGCACTGTTCTCCAGCATCTGCCGGATGACGTTGCCGTCCACCGCCACCTTCAGCACGTTCTGCAGGTCGGCCAGGTTGATGCTGATGGGCGACACCAGACCCACGGTGGGCAGCACCACGGCTTGGACCGCCCCCTGCAGAGGGGCCGTCGCTCCGCCGCCGAACACCCCGCCGGTCGCCGCCGGCGCTGCTATCTTGTACTCGTAGTCGGCCGGCTCGCTCTTGATCTGATCGAGTGGCAGCTGCTTGTGCAGGGGCTTGCCGACTGGCTCCGCCTTCCTCTCCCGCATTGAGGAGGGGGGCGGGGGGGCCGGCGGAGACGACGACGACGAGGACACGCACCGCGGGCTGCCCTTGGCGCTCCCCGAGCGTGGCCGGACACAGCCGGCGACCGAGGAGGAGGTGGAGGAGCAGGAGATGACGCTGATGCACTTCTTGCTGCTGATGTGGGAGCTGTACGAGCCCGAGTGGGAGAAGCGCTTCTTGCAGTTGGAACACTCGTAGGGTTTCTCCCCTGTTTGGAATGAGGGGGAGGGTGAGAGAGAGAGGGGGGAAAGGGAGGGGGGAGAGGGGGAGGGAAGAGGAGAAAGAGAGAGAGAAAGGGTGAGAGAGAGCGGGGAGGTAGCGGTAGAAAGGGAAGGGAGGGGGTGAGGGAAAGAGGGAGAGAGTGGGAGGGAGATGCACAGTGTACCATTAGGGAATGCAGATGGATGCACAGCCCTAGGCTATGAGCTTTGCGGCAGGAAGGAGCTCTAATGCATTTCACTAACGCTTAAATGCTGGTGTAACAGCACCGTTGGGGAATGCCCCTCTCTAATTGCTGTCCCTTAATGCCAAAAGAAACCCAATTATGGCACATTAAGGAGGAGCGCACAATGCAGTGAAATGCGATCGCGCCCCCTAAACACAAAGCAGCTGGCCAAAACGTAAATATCATGTAAATATTTGTTTGCCGAACACCGAAACATCCGTGGCCTGTCAATCAATCAGCCCAAAAAGACCTTCTTTTTGAACATAAAACACCCAGACACACAGACACACACACGCACGCACACACAGACAGACACACACACTCAGACAGACAGACACACACACACAAACATAAACACACACACACAGAGTCAGAAAGACAGACAGACAGACAGACAGAAAACACACGCACACACAACATGCTACAGTACCATCGTGACACTCACCACTGTGGATGCGCAGGTGTTCCTTCAGGTGATGTTTGTATTTGAACGCTTTACCACATTCAGTGCACTTGAATTTCCGGTTGCCTCCCGACTGCGTGACGTGTCTCTGCGGGGCGAGATAGAGAGGGAGAGAGAGAGAGGGGTCATTCGCAGGGCGAACATGGCCTTTAAACCGCTGCTTATTCACACCACACTGTCATTAATCAATGCGGGACAACAGTTCATGTTTGTTTTGCAGTCTTGTGATTGGGAATAATCACTGCTAAAGAATCATCCTAGACTACTAGACTATTTAGAGTACAGACTACTAGACTATTTAGAGTACAGACTACTAGACTATTTTGAATACAGACGAGAAGACTACAACATGCTAACTCAGCTGAACGTAAGACAACTAATAGTTACTAAACAATGATACCAATTGGTTTAGTGCGTGTGAACAAACTCCAAACGAATGAATGCTAACAACAATAATAACACGCAGAATGACACAAAAAGAAGCTTGTCGGCCGCGGCGTCCCTACCTGGTCGCGGCCGGCCTTGTGGGCCGCCATGTGCCTCTCCAGCTGGGTGCGATAGGCGAAGGTGTAGCTGCACTGGGAGCAACTGAAGTTGTCCTCGCTCTTCTCGTGGCGGTATTTTATGTGCTCCTTCAGCGAGCTGTAGCGTTTGTAGCCACGCGAGCAGTACGGGCAGGTGAGCAGCTGGGAGAAGGCATCAGGGGCGCCTGGGTTTATAGACAAACAAGGAGGTGGGGGGGGGTAGTGAGATAATGACACGCACAACAGTGAAAGGGGAAAGCGTTTGGGGGAGGGGAGGTTTTCAGCGCGGGTCGATAGGAAGGGGAGGTTAACCTCGGATGTGTGTGTGTGTGTGTGTGTATCACCTCCCTGCGATTTCACTCTGGAGACCCCCTGTCCCCGCCCCCACAGGTAAACGACCCCCAGGTAACCAAATGGAGCTGGTTAATGAACTGCATTAATCCCTCCCCGTCAGTGGCAACACTTTAGCAACAGTGTTGAAGGACAGCGCTTGGACTTCATTTAGTATTACACAACATGCACAACACGCACAACACGCACAGCACACACACACACACACACACAACACACACAACACACATGCGACACACAGAACAATGCACACACACAACGCACACGACACAAACGCACCTGGGGAGGGGGAGGGGGAGGGGGTGGGGGGGGTGGGCGTCCTAGAATAAGCTGAGAGCGTGGCTCTCCACACAGACGTGCTCTGCTTGTGCCGGCTCCCACACAGGTGAGGCATTAATGAGTTAACAGGTGATGTATTAAGTGTCCCTGAAGCCCAGGTGAGGGCCCGGCCGATGGGAAAACACACACACACACACACACACACACACATACATTATCGCATCCCAGGTAGCCGTGAGTCACCCACTGCTCGCACAGACGTGACAAATTTGCTCAGGTGGTGCCATTTCTCTTCCTCCACACACACACACACAAACACACACCTCCCCTCCACCCTCTCCCACAGGCCTTTCACGTGGAAGTCGCAGGTAAAAGACAAAAAGCCTGTGTGCCATAAAAGGCCCTCCGGTGTTTTGCACTTAACAACCACGTCTGTGCATATGTGTGTGTGTGTGTGTGTAATGATGTCGGAGAGCCGTGTTAATAGGGTGGAGTTAACACCTGAGGTGACAGAGGGGGCAGATACAATGGTCCCCGGGGGGGTCGGAGAGGGGGGGGTAATTGCTAAGTAGGTGCTGTAATGTGCTGAGGGGGGCTCAGCGATTGACTGAGAGCCCTCCGCTAGAAATGGCGACGTGTGCATTAGCAGGGTGCAGACTCAGGTGAACACACACACACAGACACAGACACACAAGCACACACACAGCGCCCTAGAGAAATGAATGTGCTCCAGGTCCTAATAACACGTTTGGCTAACATGTAAAGTAACAAAATAGAAGAGTTCAGATGCAATAACTTCTGACATCTTTTATTTCAAATAGGCAATATTTAAATAATTAGTTATGTTTTTGGAAGATATTACTTTTTATTCAGTGACAAACAGCCTTTTCATTTTAATACAGGTGAAATGAGTGAACCCAAATATGGAAACCTAATAAATAATGCTGTTTTAAGTTCCAAATTGCTACTTTTTCTCAGGGGTGACATTACATGTTTTTGTAGTTTTGTATTTTGTTTTTTGTTTGCTTATTTGTTTGTTTGCAATTGTTAACTTGCGAAATAAAGTGTGTATATTTGTGGCAGTTTGGTGTGGATTGATAACCTGTTACAGTAATTGTTGTCACAACTCCATCTGGGGAGCCGTCCATTGAAACTGTTTGTAAAGGGCAGGTACCTAAAAAAGAACTCTTGACCATCTGGTCGTTTTGGCTGTCGGCACACCTAAATACCGCCTGTATAGCTACAAACACGACTCTGATTGGAAAACCGCGCCCATATAGCTATAAACACGACGCTGATTGGAAAACCGTGCCCGTATAGCTTTAAACACGGCGCTGATTGGGATGTTCAGTTGCTACTCGGACACATTCGAAATTATTCTTTCCAGACTAATTCTCATGGCGAAATGAAACTGAAGCTCTGAGGCTAGACGGTTGGTGCGCTGTGACTGGTTGTGGAGCTAGGTTGGCAGGCAGGCGGATGTGTACCGTTCTCGTCGGGGACCCTGGTCTCGGGGGTGCCCGGGCGTAGTGGCTCATCCTCGGGGGCTTCGGGGTAGATGACGGCCGTGTCCCCCTGCTGGAGCATCTCCTCCACCAGTGCCTCTGTGCTGACAGCATCCTCGCCATCCGAGGTGCACTCTTCCCTCACTGCACGTGCAGGCACACACACACGTACACGCACGCACACACAACACGCGCGCATCACACACACACACACAAACACACACACACAGGAAATAAGGACTGTCCTTTTAGTTTAGACTTTGGGATATTAGAATACATTTTAACATACATTTATTACAGTGTATTTGTGTATGGAAGTATTGTATATTGTTTATTGTCTGCCTCTGTATCCTATAAAAACCAGTCTCACCACCACAGACCTTGATCATGGCGTATTTACGAGGATGGAATGATGAGTGCAGTGGGTTAAAAAAAAAAAAAAAAACACGTCCTGAATGCCAGGGTTGATAACAGCATGCGAAAACTAATTAGCATCAAAGGGCACAGACTACTGTAAGAGGGTTGAGCAGCTTTTTGTAAGAACTGAATGGCACATTGCTATTGACAATGTTAGGTAAGGTACTTATTGAGACTGATAATTAGAGGATGAAACTGGAGTATTGTTGGTGACAGACGCACGCTCACACACGCACGCGCGCACACGCACGCACGTACACATGCACGCACGCACGCGCACACACACACACACGAACAGAGAGGGACGAACACAACAGTGCTCTCTGGAGAAGCTCGGCCTCCTAAATTGCATTTAACATCTCCGCAAATCAGAATCCGCGTTTGTCCTGCAGTGAAAGCGCACAAGCCCAGCTAACTGTAGCCTAACGAGCGCTAATTACTGAACTCGGAAGTAGGGCTCCTGGGATATGCAACCTGAGGACAGATCTGGCAATGCACCCTTCCCTCATCTCCATTTCTGTTCCCTCCACCCTTCCTTAGGAGGTTGCTGGTGTACACATCAGCGATTAAGCCCAATAATTACACTGTACCTCGACATGGGACCTGTCTGAGACACAGTGTCACCATGGTGACTGACCTGAGAATGCAGTGTGAGTGTTTGCGCTGTGTGTGTGTGGGTTTGGGTGTGTTGTGATTTTAGGGATCATATTTATCTCCCTAAGTTAGGCCTCTGGATTTTGTGTGTGTGTGTGGGTGTGTGTGTGCGTGCATGAGTGTGTTGGTGAAACAGGCCATCTGTGCACTCTATGGAGATTGCAAAGCAGCCCAACTCTGGCTATATCCGGTGCACCTTTATACACAACACACACACACACACACGCACACACACGTACACACACACACACACACACAGAAACATGCACTCACATTTCAGAGAAAACTGAGGAAATGATAATGAATGTCATTTTCTGCTATGGATACTAAAGACTTAGGATCCACGAGAGAGAGAGAGAGAGAGAGAGAGAGAGAGAGAGAGAGAGAGAGAGGAAGAGAGAGAGAGAGAGAGAGAGAGAGAGAGATGTGGCGATGGAAGGCTGGCCATTCCCTCGGAGGGACAGAAGGGAGGG
>JAODUH010000013.1:211216-241792 GCA_027564835.1 Typhlichthys subterraneus | reverse complement strand
CCCCCCCCCCCCCCCCCCCCCCCCCCCCCCCCCCCCCCCCCGCAACTGTGGAGGAGTGACAAAGGAAGCTGCAATATACCACCACCAATTGCAAACACCTGTCGTCCCGTCGGCTGTTAACACCTCCCCGTTCACAGCCGTAACATGGGGGGGGTCTCACCTTCGTCTCGTCCCTCCTACAACTGGGAGCGAGGCGAGGCAGGGACCGCAGATGTCCGGGCACAGCATTCCGGGCTTCTCTCCCTCTCCATTATTCTAGACTCACTAAAGTCTTCACCTGATTTTTTCCAAGCAAGAAAGATATGTTGCAGTCGCTTATGGGGGGGTGGGTGGGTGGCGTGAGGGTAAGGGGGGAGGTAATTTTTCGTGACGATAACAGACCCCTCTAAGTGGAGAGATCCAAATGGCATCACACCAAGTCTATGACAACATACCCTGAAACACCCCCTACCCCCCCCCCCCCCTCACACACACACACACACACACACACACACACACTATACTGCAACAGCTCACTGTTGGTCTGGCTTGGCCAGGGAATTCCCTGTGGCAGATGTTGATTTACATGACACATCACCAGCTTTTGTCAAGAGATGCTAGGAAGCATTTACTTAAAATGGGCTTGCTTGCTCATTTAAGCACATGCAAATGTTGAGACCAAAGTGACAGGAAATGTTATCAGGTTTATTCTTTTAATGACAGGTAAACCATCAATTGAGATATTTTACTGTGTGAAATGGAAAATTGCATCTGCTCAAAAAAAAAAAAAAAAAGTTCTGAGAAGAACGCACTGAAACCATAATCTGACTCATGCAGATGGAAACGCGCACCTAGAAAGCATTACCGTTATCTGAGGCGTGCCTTCACCGCACACGTGTATTAATAATACCTGGTAGACTAACCAGCCCTGCTACCAAGAATGTATTAGTGATTACAGCCTGGATCACATATCCGCAGTAAAAGCCATAAAATAAGAACATGTTGTACCTGCAGAATGTTACATTTACACAATAATTCAATACGTGGCTAAAAAATAAAACACGATAGGCCTACTTATCTTGTTTAGGAGCAACCCCCTAAGTAGAGCATGTCGTTTATTATCACGGAAGTTTAGTGAAACGGCAAAACGCCGAGTTTTTTTACTTATAATAAAAACATGTTCCCAGTTCCTGTCATCTTCACCGGGTGGCACAACATGAGTATCTGAATAATACGCACAATTAAATTATATAATGTTTACTGTATAACAGACTAGACAACATTGCAAACATGGCCAAAGACGTGTAGCCTATTTTAGTTTACCGCCATAGCAAAACATGCTGATGTAGCCTATATTTAAAAACATCCGCACTTGACATGCAATAGATCGCAACTCACAAGTTATTGAAAACCGTATAGAACAACCGACTGTTTTTAATGTAACATACCACAAACGTGAAAAGGCTGTAGCCTACGGTCTGTGCTGCAAACTTGCAAAATGTACAAGAAAAAAAATAAGAATTGTAATCAATAGGCTAAAGCATATGTGATTACAATATATATAAATAAAAAACTCGTTGGTAGCCTAGTCTACTCTAATCCAGTGTTTATGCACTCGTACTCGCGGTCCTTGAGAAGGAAAATAAAAAGAATTCCCAGCGCGCTGCTGGTGTGGATCCGCTGTCCTTATATAGGCGGTGTTCGCCAGCAAACATGCCCTGTTCTTTGGAGCCTCAAAACCTCGTTCATATTCCACAAACATTTAAGATCAACAACTATTCCAACGCTTTACACGAGCGACATAAAAACTGTGAAATAAACAGTTAATGAAAACAAAATAATTATAAGTTAGCCTATATAATCAAGCAAAATCGCCACAACAGAAAGCAAACTCTAACAACGTTCATCAATTCTCTTGTAAACTAAATATTATAAAAGGCTTGCTCAGTGCATAAAAATATTGGCATTTCAATCCATTCAAAAGCAGGTTTGAATCAGGCAAAATACGTATATTCATTCCTCGCCGTACAGCAACAGTGTCCTATCGGTCGCCCTACTACCTGCTATAGCCTACGTACGAGTGGTAAAAGAAAATAGGAATAAACAGAACACTTGTGTTTTGCTTTTTCGTAAAGCTGGCCACATAAAATGTCTAGGACATTTTCGAGTAAAATACCCATCACTCAATACAAATCGACAAAGAAAATGATTAGGCGAGGACCGCAATAACAATCAGGTAGTCTGTTTTGTCCAGAGACAGGTCCGAGTTTGCTGCCATAAAAAGACGACAGATTGTGTCTAATTCAGTGACGTGTGGTTATCAAATGAAACATAAACTGCGTTAAAATCGACATCAAACAAAGAGAAACTAGAAAGAAAATGCTTTTCCACTCCTAACGGGGTGAGGTGTGTATATAACGGTCCGCGGCACAGAGGACCGCTAGGCGGAGGGAGAGACGCTAGACAGGTATAACGGTACACTACATAGGGCTATAATACTGCGCTCACTTGCTACTTTTCAACACTTTCGGCCACTAAAAAGCATACTTATGGCCAGCCAAAGTAATAGGAGAAATGACACAGGGATAGAACATCCTGTCTAACATTTGCCCAGCCGAAAAATACGCATTAGAAGTAGTTTTTACTTACCGCTATTCCTCCTCGGGTTCGCCTGCTTTCTGCGCTTACACCTGGGGCCATCCGCCATGATCCTTTCGCTGTGTCTAAATGCTGCTGGAGAGTCACCTCCTCTCTCACTCCTTCTCCCCCCTCCCCTTCACCCCCACCCCCCTATCACCGCACCTGGTTTACGACACTCCGCTTTACGACATCACCTTCCACACCTCGGACCGTCCACCCATCCACCGGCAGAAGCGGTGTGTAGCCTACGGTGCACTGTGGTAAAGCCTCGTTTCCACATAACTCTTCATATCCACAACAGCAAATACTTTTAGCTCTTTTAACATGGTCATTGGTCAGGTATTGTATATTTCGCCTAGATTATAGTACATTCTACAAATTGAATATATATAACCTATACATTACATTAAGTAAAACGAAAAAAAAAAAGTTTTTTGCGTGCGTTGTTTTTAGTGTTGTTACGCAGACATAGGTAAGAGTGGGTGGGGCTATAGATTACATAAAAAAATGTTAACAATATTAACTTTATGTACGCATACATTTACAAACCACATATACACAATGGTTAAAAAACAATTATGCATTTTACAGATATAACTATAACTAATCTCTCTCTCTGGAAGGCATTTGTTTGTGTTTTTACACGGGCGCACGCATGTGTGTGTGTACGCGCGTGCATGTGTGTGTGTGTTTGTGTGTGCATGAGAGTGAAAGAGGTCATGAGACATTGCTGATTCAATCCACCACCTATAAGAAAGGCCCTGCTGTTCCCCTGAGCAGAGTTCACTGAAGAGCATGTGTTTGTGTGTGTGGAGGGAAGGGGAAGGGGGGCAGAGAGATATATGCATGCCAACACAATCAGCAGGTTTTGACTGTGTCCAATCAGACCTGACACACACACACGCACTCACACACGCACACACTCCTTAAATTGATAAGAGGGATCACATGTTTCAAGGGTAGATTCCTTTGGAAATATGCAAAGGTGGGAAAAACCTTGTTTATAATCTCAGCGAAGAATTACATGATGCTGGAGGGAACTCATGACAGGCAACTGCAGGTCACGGGGGCACCAGTTGCCGCGGGGATGCTGCTATTTTTGAAACGTTGGACTATAAAGTTTCTGGTTCCTAGATCTGTGGAATGTGAGATGTCATCATTCCATCTATTGTGTTGGCTAAATTGTGTAATGCAGGGACTACACCATATTGAATGTCCTATTCAGACTTAATTAACTATTTTAACTTTACTAAAATAAAGAATCAAGAATATTTTATTTATTACAAGTAACAATGTTAAGGTGACCTTAACGGATCCTTTCGTTTTAATCCTTCAACAGATGGAAAAGGTTCATGTACCTGTTGTGAGATTCTGGGACGATACCATTTCCCTGACCGATATTTTCTTTAACTTTAACTTTAACCACAGTCATGTCCAGCCAGTGGCTGTTAAGGGGTTGAGTCATAGCACCTGCCAGTGTGAAAGTGATGCAACACAACAGATAGATCGGCCACTGCCGTCGGTGAATGTCATCTTATTTGCCGATAGACCAATTGCAGTCAACAAGGCAAATATCAGCTGATACAGACCTACGGCCGATACAATCGGAGCATCCCCTAGTTCCTAGTTTAGAGCAGACACCTTGATAGTATGCGGCATGCTCAGTCTGGACAGTTTTTCCTGACACAAGGTGACAAGTTCCTTATTGCAAGGCAAACAGGTCGTCACTCAGGTAGGTTTGACAGAGGCTTGCAGCGGTGGGCCAACTGAATAATTCAGTAGCCGGAGAGTGGTTCTCCTAGGGCTCAGACAGGCGGCCATTGGAGTAATAGCTTTAGCATAAACAATAACTCCCAACTTAGTCCAGGTGTGCCTTTTCCAGCCAATAGGAGGCTGAGCAGGGAGGGGGCCTTTAGGAGGAAGGTGAGATGGCATCCTTCCCGGATGAAAAAGACACCCAGAAACACACTGCATCAGCAAAGATCTGTGCGGTCCTAGCGGTGTTCTTTGCACACCGAGCCTGGAAAATGGGACGCTTGTAATCCATTGGAAAGTCCAATCTTTCCCATTTTCCTTGGATCGTGTCTCTATTAGCATGAAGTCATTTTTCAACGTCTGTGGAAAACAAAGAATAACAATTATACGACTACTACCTATAATGAAACGGGTTGAAGACATCTCTGATGCGCTTCATAGGAACTGAAGTAAAAAAGCTACATTTATTTTCAATGGCAAATACTCTATTTTTATACAAAAGGCAAATTCACTTCTGGCAAATGGGAAATACATGGAGCCAGTAATAGTGTTAAATACATATAGCCTTAATGACCTCTCTTTGGCCAGCATGTAGGCAGGTTAAAATAAGTCAATTACGAGACATTGATCTAATTTAATATAATGACAATCTCGCTCCTAAACCAATCCTTCCGCTAATAAAGGGCGAGACGGCATTCCATCAGAAAATGCCCTGATAGGAAATACAGGTGTATAAGCAATATGATCCGCCTGAATAATGACATTAGCAATAAAACTGCTATATTGTCTTAACTAAAGCGGGGTCATGAAATTAAATGAAGGGCTGACTCTTGCTGTTCATACAAGGACTCTGGGGCTGAGCAGTAGCAGTGGAGGCTGTGTGTGTGTGGGGGGGGGGGGGGGGAGATGTCCTCCTCCACTACATTAAGGGATCACGCTGCTCCCTGAAAATGAGTATTGATCCTCTTAGGACCAGGATCGTTTAGGAGATTAATGCGAGCAGCGGCGGGCTCCCTGGCGCTCCACCCAGGACCGGGGCGAGATCAGGCCTCGTGTGCCTGCCTGGGGACCTGTGGAGAGGTCCCGGTGTGGGGTTGCACTCTTAAGAGGGGGCCTGGCGCATCCCCACCCCCCCCCTCCACCCCCCCTTCCCGGTAACGCCACGCCATCTGGGCCGCGCACATAAGCAAAAGAGCGTCAGCGTGTGACTGTGGGGGTGGGGGGCGGTGACAGTGGGAGATCACGGTCTGCGTTAGCAACAGATACGGCGTGAATGGACAGAAGGGCCAGGAAGCCAGTTGGAGGAGCACAGAGGAAACGAGAGTGAAAGAGGGGAACAGAAAGCAGCAACACTGCATGAGAGGAGCAGGGCGAGAGTATACACACACCCTGCTCCGAATAGAGAGGAGGGAGGCAGGAGGCCGCGGCAGTGATAGAGAGACGCCAGAGACTAAACTGCTTAATCTCTCCCAGGAGACCGCAGCTAAATGTGAGCCCCCCTTCCACTCTGCCTCCACTCTCGACAGACCACCAACCCCCCACGCCAGACTATCACAGCCACAGCACTTTGCTAGGCCAGCGACCAGCTGCATGTAGGGCGGCTATCAGGCTAAAAGAGTGCATAGGACACACACGTGCGATCTCACATGCGCACGCACACACGCACGCATGCACGCATGCACGCACGCACACACGCACACACACACCTCTACCTATGTAGCTCAGGTGGAGCTTACACCGGTAAATAATGCAGTGTAGCTAAATTTCAGCCAAATATAATGAAACTTATGAAAATTGACAGTGTAATGTAGTCACTTGTGAGTTTAACGTGAGATAATGGCCCTCTTTGAAAATCTGTTTTAAGTCCCATAAGTAAACACCAAAATACATACAGATTTGCAGACAGATTTAATGTTAGTGAATTTCCTCGTGTTTTTGAGGTCAACTTGCTCCCTGGGAAATTCCTAAGACAAATACAATAAGTATTCAGAACTTGATGAATGTGTATTTCTGATCCTTAAGGTCTAACAATAATGTTTTGTGTATTGGGCAAATTACTCATGGATTATATTTAATTACTATATACATATTACTACTTCAAAAGTTAATAATATTACTTTACTTATTACTGTGTATTAAAAGTAATTAGTTATGCTACTAGTTACATTACTATATTACTTTCACAATCAATACCCAGCCTCGCCCCTTCTGAAAAGTGACAACCTGTGTAGCCAGCTCATTTTAGAATTGAATCCTCTTTATTGGAACAATAATGAACCTTAGGAGTAAACAATCAGCCAAAGTGAAAACATTGCAGCCTCTCAAACCAGATGACTGGACAGGTTGGTTCATTTAGCCTACCCTATGTTTGGCTAGGACCAGTAATCTTGTTCTGGTTAACGCAGTAATGCATCATAATTTTGATTAGTAATTATAATAATATTACCATTAAGGAAATTGTAATTAGTTACACTACTAGTTACGGGAAAAAATTATAAATTTACACTGACTGATTCATCTTATTTTTCGACAGAAAGCATGAATATTTTCAACTTGCGTTCATCCGGTTTAATGTATTTAATAAAAAATAATTGTGACAGGAAGTAGATGATGCAGGGTGGAATGAGCCTCGAACCTCAGTGAGAATTAAAGATGGACAGGGTGACATCTACTGCACACCCCACATCATTTGACAAGCAGTAGTTTAATAGGCCTAGCCTTGATCCGCATGGCACAAGGTCTCAGGATCCGCAATAATATTCTTGAAAGTCTAAAAGTCTAAAAATTACCAGGATAACATAACCCGACCAAATCTTTGTTGACAATAGGAATATACAGTACTGTAAAGACACATACATAAATATAAAGTTCTAAGATAAAAAATAACGGGTCTGGGATTCCAAATGTATTGAGAAACACGGTCACACATTGCTTATTTGATTCTATTTTCATGTTTGCAGCTTACGTCTCCCTTGGTGTCTGTCTGAGTGTATCTTTCTCCTGTTCCTCTCTTTAAACTGCAGAGACTAAATCTGCAAGAGATTAGATTGCTGGTCTCCAGGGTGACAGGCGTACGATAGGCGCATAGCAGCACCTCCCGACACTCACGGTAAAACAAACAAACAAACTCCCTCGCTCCCATGATTGCACAGGGGCCGTTTGCCTGAGTTCTGAGAGCGGCTGACCTGTGATTGAACACTACAATATGGCTGCCGGTGCAACAGTCCAAAGCATATACTTATTTTGGCCTGCCGGTGTGTTAGTGCCGCCACATGAATTGCATACGAATTAATCTTCACACATGCAGTCTCCCTCTCTCTCTCTCTCTCTATCTCGCTTGCTCACTCACACCGGCACTGTAACCTCTGAGTCAGTCTTGTCCTCTCACCCCACCTTCACCCGACAACCCCCCCCCCCTTGTGTCTGTCAAAGTAGACAGTCATCTCCTGGAAACCCCGGTTTAAATTTATACTATTGGACCACGCGGTGCATTTTACCGCTCGTTTGTTGTTGCCGCTGGAATGACCACTGTAGGCTACGTTTTGCAAAGACGTCAGGTCAAGCTCGGTCTGTAAAGCTGTTATTTTTGGACACGACTTCTATTGCACTTGACATCACTCAAGTCACCCTCTCGGTGAAACACTACCTGTAAAGAGATATGGATATTATTGCTCAGGTTGATTCAGGAAGGATATTTTCCAGACTTCTTGTTTGCCTACAGTATGTTCCCGTATCACTCCTTATTGATCTGTTATTATGAAGTCTGAATGTTATTTTCCAAGTCTCATGCAACGCCGTTATCAAATGCTGTTTAAAATAACATTGCTAATAGATTGGATTGGATAGCCTATGTAAGCATGATTGTTGGTGTGTCTGTGTGTCTGTGTGTCTGTCCCCCCAGTATACCACAGGCAGCTATATTCATACATCTGAATTAAGGAGTCTTGTTGTCCCCATTCCAACCCCCCCAACACACACAAACACACACCTCCACCCACCCACCCCCCTTCATTCCAGCATAAACACATTTCCCTGCTTATGAACAGTGGTAGAGCTATAAATGTACATAGATGCGAGCCAATCACTATCGCGTCCCTTCACTCAAACGCTCCATATTAAGCCTTGCTTGTCAAGCAGATTGTCTCCGCTGCTCCAAGCAGGCTGCTGTGTGTGTATGTGAAACAGTTTTCGTTAAGGGAGGATTGCCATGGGCCACAGTCTGTCAATTTAATGCAATTTCACAGCTCAGCTTCCACGCGGCCACTCCAGGGTCCGACCGTGGCCACCCACACCTTTACAAGAGCCAGCAAGAGGTGCTGAAAGGGTGATGGACCGCTTGAAACTTTTAGGAGCGAAACGGGAGCCCCAGAATGAAATTCCAGCACAGGAAATGACTGCAATAATAATATAACACTTAGTAAGGCTTAGTAAGAAATAAACATACACACACAAAATAATATTCAGTTTGTGTTTCCATTTAAGATTGCACGAAGGGGAAACACTCATCGGTAAGAATAAAATCTTACTTGGAATAAGAAACTTAATCCATTGAAATTGAAGTATTTAAAAAAATATATAGTGCAGTCCAGTACATATTGTGAATTTGTGAAAAAACATACAGAAGAAATGGATGTGGAACAATAACTGATTGCTTACATCCAACATTAGACAATGTCCATATCCATACAATTACAAAGGTTTTGTGGTTACTAATACTCGTCCCCAGCCACTAGAAATAGGAGGGGGACTCATAGCCAGCTCTTCCGATATCACTTGCCACCTCTTGAGCCTTCACCCCGAAGGTGAAAGCCAAACACACGTGATAGTCTGACATCTGGAAGGAACTCAATAGTGAGATAGTGTTTAAATGTCATGTTATATAGCTCTGGAGAGGGCCAGGGTGTCTTGGCTTCAGAGTTTGGAAGGGAGGAACAGGCCCTAGAGCCACAAAGCCTAAAGGGAATTATGCCATTGGAAACCTCACACACACACACAAGCATGCAGACATGCTTATTAAACACATGCATACCTAACCAAAGTCTCACCAAGAGGGAAAAAATGAAACAGAATGTTATTTGTGTGTTCTCTCTGGTCCCAGATGTCTAAGACAATCTCCCTCACCACTAGATGGGTTGTTTAAAATGGCCACTTTAAAAATATATACTGCTTAGCACACTAAGCCTGCCTTAGTAATGCTACAAGGCCAAACAAGTGTGGGATGTGATTTGGCTAATTACACCGGAGGCATTTCGACATTATGCTCACAGCTTAGTCATAAAGATATTAATATTATTACTAGAAACAAGAGCAGTGTGATGATGATGATGATGATGATGATGGTGACATGGTTCAGTTTTTTACGTGGAAGGATCCGGGTAAGATAATAGCTGGCAGTTGACCTAAATCAGTCAAAAAAACAAACAACACAACAATTGCACAAGCCTTCATGTTAGAGAATCATGAGAGGCTCATGCTTATTCAACATGTCCACTGAGGTGTGCAGTCTCTTCATTTAATATTTCCATAATGTTGCATTTGAGTACGCGCCAGCCATCCCTGCAACGAGAAGGTAATGCATTCCATGCAAATGGTGAAAAGGTACGCTTGGAACAACAGGAGTTGGAGTTTGCAACTTGACAGTGGACACATGCATAATTAAGCTAAATAACCAATTAATATTTCATCTCAAAAGATCAAAAAGGTGTAATGTCTCACATAATTAGCAAGGTAAATTACTTTCAGAGGGAACTAACAACAAGGATATTACAGTACATTACAGTAGCCTACATCTTACAGTATTTACATTACATATCCTCAAGCCTTTAAATAAATGATATAGGAAATAAAATCACTGCGGAAAGAAACATATTTTGAATTTATGCTGTGTTTGACACATTTTCGCTGAACGTCAGTTGGGAGTGGGTGATTTTTCTTTTTATTTCGGTTGATTTTCCAAAATCTTTTTAGAAATCTTTATCATAGGAACGGTTATATGTACAGGTCTTGTAATTCATCTTGAGCCGTAAAACACAATATGGCATGCAGTTGGGTGCAGATGTGCAATACCAGCACAGATTCCCTTTTTCCATAGCAGTAGATAGCTTTTGCCAAATGTTTGACAAGTCTGGGACTTATACAGGTCTCTAACTGTAGTTGTATTTTTTGTGAGCTTCCAGTTTTTTAACACCAAATCATAAATGATCAGAAAACATCTTCTGTAGGATACAGAGTCCCAGTAATCATTTTTCAAGTACACTGAGAGAATAACGTGCTGCAATTTCCATTACAACTCAATATAACAAGCTGTTTTTATACTACTGTAGCCTATATAGAAATGAATGATCCACAGTTAAGATGGCCTTGCAAGATTAAAAACTAAAAACTAAAATACTGTACTGGGTAAAAATACAAAATTCTTAATCATAGCGATTCTGTTAGGTTTCTGGCATAAACCTCAATGGCTTGTCCTCAAGCAGGTCTATGCACCTATATACCATTAGGGATGAGAATTAACCTGCCACAGCCTGAAATGGTTTGGTGAGCACTGGTCGATATTGTCATTATCCTAAAGCAATTCTTAATTCTATCTAGCTCTGAGCTAAAGATCTTTGTATTGATCTCAAAGTAGATGCCTAGTAGATGTAGATGAACTATTTTTTTTCCTTCTGCATTGTTAAAAAAAACAAAAAACAATAACACAGGAGAATATTTATTCTAACATAGAGTACTACTATGTTGAATTTATGCTATATGTGCAAGGAGGTTTCGTACATGATATACGGTACAATCTAGATATAGTAGTTTGCTCCATCCATGCATGCTGTTGAGCAAATATAAGGTTGGTGCTATTTTTTCAAAAGCTTATTTTTCCACCTCTGGCAAATGCTAATTAATGTTACCTCTGTATTTCATCAAGGCTTACAGAACACAACCCTCTCTCTCTTTCATATCCTGTTTAGGGAGATGAAAGATATTGATATTACATGTGCAACACTATCAGTATAAAACAACCTCTAAGCAAGTAGCTGTCAGGACAACTGTAGCTAAGTTCTGACTACTCAAACCATCTACTGTAGATGTTGCTTTATTAGGTTGTCTGTTGTGTATTTATCGATAGGGTAGTGAGAGGTAGCCACAATAAGAGAAAGAATTCCTAAGCACCAAATTAATGAACAGGTCTCTCTCTCTCTCACTCTCTCTCGCTCTCTCTCTCTCTCTCTCTCTCTGCCCCACCCTATATACACGCACACACTTACACACACTACTACAGCAGAGAGCGACGCCACCTGCCAGAGACTATAGAATGTCGCCTGTGACAGTGGTTAACAGAAGCGGACATGTGTTGCCGCAGGTGACTCAAATTGCAAGACTAACAACATCATGCTTCATTGCACCAACAACCCAGTGTTATTAAACAGCAGTTTGTGTGTGGAACCATTCATCCCACACACATGTGCAGCAATTACTGTAATTCAATCTATATTTAAATACATATGATAAAATATGACGTAGGCGTAATAAATCATATTATTACTCATTGGTATTTATTTCTCAATTATTATTATTATTATTATTATTATTATTATTAGTAGTAGTAGTAGTAGTAGTAATAGTACATGCAGACTTTTAATAAAACCAGTTTCCGATTGTATTTATATTTTATTTTCAGAATAGAAATTATATTTCTACAGTAGTGTTATAGTAGTAGCACGTGTGCTATTTCTGTGTATGAGCTTTACATATTAGAACAGTATTTTATTTAATTTACTTTATTTACAAACAGTAAGGTAAAATAAAATAACAGTATACTTTCAGTAAAGTGTAAGTGACAGCTTCCCTCTCCTCTAAAATTACAGTTGCACTGGCGATGTCTACATTTCGCAGCCACTCATTGGCTACGTTTGTAGAGCCAACCAGGGCTGTACCAATGCTCGCTGTACCAATAGGTAGTTCACGAACCGAAGAATGTTTTTGTTTTATTTAATGAAAGACGTAAGATCAAATATCCACATACAATATAATAGTTGTCATATTCATAACGTTTTATTGTGTTGGGTGCAAGCATAAGGGTAAAATTGTACGACAGAAAACATAGTTATATTTCTTCTCCCCTTCAGAATGCAGCAGAAGGTATAGCTAAAAATGGCTGGTGTGAAACCTTTACTACGATCGAGCGTTTAACAAGATATTTGCAAAAATGAGCTTATGTCCAGTATAAAGACGAACCATCCAAACTGCTGGGGATACAGGTGAGGCTAGTTTCAAGATAAATGATATTTCTATGGACTTCGCTGCATTTATCCATAGAAATACAAAGCCTAATACGGTTGGTATGCAATGTTATCACGATAGATCCAATAGCAGTGATGTCTGACTTTTGCCAACATTTACTTGTGCATAGCTCTCAACATACATACATATACCAAATTGTATCTGCAAATGCACATACTTTTAGATCGATTAGTGTTTTACAAATATGCAGAACAGGCCTTTGGCTCTGCATCTCTGCTCTGCAAAAAATACGTCATCAGAGTAGGATTTCCCTGACCGAATGACCGATCTTGTATCAGTGTTTACTGACATCACAAATATAAAGCGTGTTCATTGTCGACATTTCCAGTGATTACAACGTCACAATAAAATACATGATTGTATTCCCTGATTCAACAATCTTGAGCAAATCACAACATGATGTTTACAATATAGAATGATTGGTTAATCGAACCTGTTGCTTGTTTCGTTTCTATTTGTGTGTGTGTGTGTGCGTTTTATAACTGAACAAAATGTAATAATCTAATCTTATTTGACTATATTTTGTTAATATAATAATCATATTTAGCACTAGGCCTCTTGGTGTAAAATAAAAATAACTTTCTGTTTATGGCGCCACTGCACAATGCGATCCAAGTAGGCCTACTGTGTGAATTAGTAATAGGTTCAGGTCAGAAATATATCCTTATACTTATTGCGAATAATGATGGATGACAATTTATAGAATATGTAGGTGCTGTTTTTTATTTTTATAAAATTTTATTTTATTTTAAGGTTTTATACAAGCAAAATGTAAAGCAGCATTTCTACACTACAGTTAACATTACAGACTGCAAATCTATTTTTGCATTTTAAAATAAATTGACAGCCAAATGACATTATAAACATTAGTTAAAATGGCTAGGGAGGGTTGTTTTTTGTGTGTTTTTAAATTGCATAATGCTAATATGAACAGTTAAAATCAAGCCCTGTTTTTGGTCAACTATTAGGATATGGCAAGTTGTATGAAGTTTAATTGAATGTGTTACATTTTCAGTGAAACATATCTAATAAGGATTTTCATTTTTAAACCACTTAAAAGAGCTGATGTACGTTTTCTCTACAGCAGATTGCACTTTGTTGAAATCCAAGTAGTAAATGTGGACAAGGATTTGAGGTTAAGTCATGACAGATTCTGGCAAAATGTGAGAACGAATGCTTTATATCCAAAGCTGGAGTGCCGTGTGTCATTACTGTGTGTGACTACAATAACAACACAAGGACCCAAACAAAACCATGTGGGCCGGCCAACACGGTGCGGTCACCAATATGTCATGCATTGCATTTCCAGCTGATTGTTGGCCTAGCAGGAGTTTATGTAATGGTGTATTAACCACGTGCAGATAGAAGAGGCTGGACGTTAACGTGCCATCTGGTTGTAAACACATCGCCTGCGAGTGTGGATCATTTACTTTGGCCTGGAGAGTAGCACCAGTGTGGTTTCACAAGTGGGTATATGAGGGAGGAGGAGAGGAAATTCAAATGTTAGCCCAACATTTCCTCTTCAGATCAAATCACCATGTCACACAGTGGGCAGGTCCATTTTGTCTGATCTGTAGGCTAGCTTGAGCAGTATCTGAAGTCCACAGGCTTTCCAGCCAGGTTTTTCTGACCAGTTATTCCCTATGTTTCACGTGTCATAGTATGCTGCGGTGTGTTCTATGAGAAGCACCGCACCAGATGAGGATGATTGCATTTTCCAGAGTTATTTCTATTTCTTTATGGCTCAGCTTTTTCCAGATTTGGTGTGTCGGTCTCAACGTTGATCTAATTTAGCGTACGGTGCCAGAATTACATAGCTGGATAATAACAGCACATCTCCACGAAATGACACTAAAGTTTTGTGCTAATTCAGAGATCTAAAGCCTGAATTAGAACCAAGTCCTTTTTCTTTTTTAGAAATGCTGACATTTTTACTTGTTTTAAGCATTATTTTTGAAACATTATAAAAAAATAAAAAACAAAGATGTTGTCAATTCACTGTTTTGAAATATGTTTCTTCTCCCACCTGAATCATGTGTGTCCAGTCAGTCCCCTGAGTTACTCATGCACACAGAGTAGAAGAGAACAAGAAACGTGCATCTCAAGCCTGAATAATGAATGGTGGTGACCATGTTGTGGATGGAACGGGATGCGGTTCAGTAATAGTCTGGTGAACGTTTCCCCGGTAAAATGTTCCTCTGGCCAGAAACCTTGTTTCCGAGAAAAGTTAATGAAAATTGCATACGAAACTTAACGACTGACTTTTAGTGGATTTGCTGCAGGCTGGAGATGAGGTATATAATTATGTTATAACTGGTCTTCCGTGCAAGCCGGTTTTGTTCACCTTCTGTATGTTTAAAATCTACCGGTGTCCATTAGCATCACAGAGTCCTAATCTGTTAAGAACTGGCCACGGTGATGTCCCAGGTTGGTTACAGTATTGCTAGGCTGGACACATTTACGTTGCAGTACAAACCTCTTAAGATAGAATATCATATTCTTCTCACTGTAGTCGAGACAAGCATCTTTGCAAATGGAGCCCAGTGTAATCCAGGTCTATACAGGAAGTAGTGTGATTTTATGATGGACCAACCACAAATTCATTCAGGTTGGTAAACCAGGCTCTATAGAGCCTGTAAAATGCTTTGAGTTTACTCTAGATTAAGGGAGGTTTGATGGACACAAACGTTACAATGTACCTTTTTATTAGTATAGATGGACTTTAAAGGTGTAGTCAGCGATTGTAAGCGCGTACACTTTTGTCATATTCAACGATTAATTTGATCTCCTGGCGGTCTGCTATAGCTGCACATTCTGTTTGTGTGTGTGCGTGTGCGTGTTGAATAAATAATCCAATGTTTCTACCCAGCCCTGGTCCTATAAATGGGAACACGGTGCAGGCCGCACCACACAACAATATCCCAGCTTTCGCAATGTATTTCCAATGTGGGTAGGGGGGGAACCTTCTGCTGAGCACCCTATGGAAATGAAGGGAGAGGTGGTTTTGTTTTTGGAGTATATCAACAAGCATTCTCCAGAATGATCTATTTGTTTTCTTAAATCAAATTAATTAAAATCAATCAATTTCAAAACCGTGTGTCAGGATTTGTCATCAGCAGAAGTTTGTTATTCTAATGACTACCATGCTTAATTACCCAGTTTGCACCAGACAGTGAGGAAAATATCCCACGTTTTGGGATCGTTCCTCCTGTCTGACACAGGCGGTTTAGTGTGCGATTAAAGCCCACGTCTTGTCATGCTGCCGGGGGCCCGGGGGGCCCTCACACCACTGCCGTGGCGGGTACAGCGTATGCAGTTTGGTTTGCTTATGTCCGCCCCCGCAGCCCCCCCCCACCCCCCGGAGCTTTCCCTTGGTCTATCTCGTAAACAGTGTGTTAGTCTCTCTCTCCATCTTCCTCTATATCCCACAGCTATGATTTAGGCGTCAGGGTGGCACCCACTCCATCGCCAGGTCCTGGATCAGGTTACCCTGCCATTACTCAGTTCTTCCCATGTTGTGGGTGCTTCAAGTCAGGCGTAGCCCTCCCTGCCTCCCTGCCAACCTGCCACCATGCCTGAGGCTGCAGTGCCTCCCCAGGCCTGTGGACTAGAGAGTGCAGTTGGACCACAGACGCCCCTTGTCAGTGTAGCCGGTCCAGCTGTGGCACGGAGGGAAGAAAGAGCTCCCAGGAAAGTGTCACAGCCGAGTGAACAGCAGGAGCACGGGCTTGGTGGGAGGGAGGGAGGGAGAGAGGGAGAGGGAGGGAGAGAGGGAGAGATGCAGTAAGCCCTTGACCATGCATAGCTATCATTTGGCCCCGTCCAGTGGAAGCAAATATACCAATATTGTTGTAGCCTTGTGTAGGCTTGCTATTGTAATTTTTTTTTTTTTTTTTTTTTGTCCTTTACACTGAAATAGAAAAATATTGTTTAGAGAGGCCGTTTGTTGGTCGCGCCACAGACCGCACAACAGGCATGGCTCTCGCGTATATGACACAAAGTCAGCTGGTGATTTGTGGACCTCAACGTTTTATGGTTATGTAATGTCGGCTCCCTTGACGAGTAAAATGTCTTGTTAAACCCGGCACCGCCCTTTCTCCATAAAAGTGAGTGATGCAGGCAGCAGAAGAGGGCCATGCCACCCTGTTAGGGATGGCCTTCGCGCTTTAGTATACGGCCCATCGCTAGCTAGGATGTTGTTAGCGGACCGAAGAGCTTTGCCAAAGCATGACGCAGCAGCAATTTCTCCGGGCTGTGCGTAATCACTTGATTAATGTGTGCTGAGCAAAACTCTTTTAATGTATTGAGGGTTGGTTTGATTTCATCGTCCTGCAAGTGTAATAGCCTATAGGAGAAGAATGAGACGTGGTTATATTTCTGTGGCTCTTTCAAGATTCCTATTTTGTTCAGCCTTCAGTGACGGCGCCGTAATTTATTGACATGCGGTTGTCCAGAACGTTGTAAAGTCGCCGGCTGTCACAGCAGCAGTATGGTTGGTTACATGCGCTTGGCTAAGTCTCCGTAATTGGATGACAGGCAACTCTGGGGCACGGTAGCATGTATCGCTCATCTCTCCGCTAGCTCTACGGTGAGGAGACATATGGGTTGGGAAAACACAGTTGTTTGTTGGGGAAGGCCTGGCTCTGAAGCCTGAGGGCTTGTCAAATACAAAACAAGGACAGTAACTGCCTTGGTTAAGCCACATCTGTTTGTAGCCTGCTGATTTCTAAGCCCACACTCACATTGTCATAGACTTACTTACAACTGTATTGTTTGTTGCATAGGACATGGTTTAGACCAGGGCTATTCAACTCCGGTCCTGGAGGGCCGCACCCTGCATGTTTTAGATTTATCCCTCCTCCCACAAATACACGTGTCAATATCTTTTTATAAATTTTTTTGTCTGGGAAGTTTTTGCCCAAGCTTTAACTTGTGTAAATATGCATGTGTTAGCTTCATACCTTGCCCGTGGATTCCTTGCCTTGTTAACACACAAAGTAATTTCCCATTTTTTTACGCACGCACACAAACAAAAAACCCACAGCACTTGTTCATTCGCTCAACCCCCTGTATTACATCATTTACCTTCGCAGTGAGAAAGGTATGAAGCTGACTAACCTTGGCTGGCATACATGCTTGTGAGGCTTACGGTTAATGCTGAACTGCTGTAATCCATCCCATGGTTTCAGAGCAGCGATAGCGAAGTTCAGCATGTACCTGTCAGTGCTAAATGATTGCTCATTTCCTGCCAGAGGGGGACTGGAGGGGGTAATAGCAAGCAGCTGCCTTAGCTGGACGTTACCTTGTCTTTCCGTCGCCATGCTGCCTCTCTTGAGCTAGCCTTGCATCACAGTACACCTTATTTAGATGAAACCCTACGCTGGGTGTTATGATACTAAGGCCTCTGGGTGAGCAGTAACCATAGTTTGACATAATGCGTCTCCTTTAAGGTATGGTACTTGGAGAAAGCTTGTTGATAGTATAACTGGATCAAAACGAGAACACCTCTCCCTTCAATGCCATAGGGTGCTCCCTCAGAAGCTTTGCCCCCTTCAGTGCCACAGGGTGCTCCCTCAGAAGCTTTGCCCCCTTCAGTGCCACAGGGTGCTCCCTCAGAAGCGCCGCCCCACACATTGTAAACGCATTGCATTGTTGTTGTGCGCGGTCTGCACCACTTTGTTTGTGTTGAAACACCAGATAATTTTTTTTTTCTGCACACGCTGAACACTAAGATATCAGGCCACGAGGAGGTATTTCGTGAATTTGACAAAAAATGTGTTAGCTTACAATCGCTTACAATGCCTTTTTAACGGGTGATTGCTGCAGGTGGCAGGAAAAAAGAAAACCCCCAAACTCATCTAGGTGTTTTTGTCCACTTCCTCTTGCGCTCTGTGTTATTCATCTGACGTCTGCTACTCCCATTCTCCTCTTTCTCTCCTTATTAGCTAAATACTCCATCGATTGGCCAGTTTGAGGCCATGTGTGTGTGTGTGTGTGTGTGTGTGTACGTGCATGGCGGCCATATTTATCACCTGAACAGAGGAGCACGCAGGATGTTGCCTCTGCTATGGGCTGTCCTATCCTTCATTGGAAAACGATAAACATAAATCTGTGGAATGCGTTTCTGTAATGTAAGTCTGCAGTGGACTTAGATTGGGAGAGGAGGGGGGGGTACGCTGATCTGCTCTGCTTACCTTAGGCGGTGGAATTAGAGAGCCACTGCTCTACGGGGTTTGCTGACATTTGAGGAAAAAAAGCCCACCTTCAGCAAAGGCGGACTTTGCAAATCAGTGTCACGAGTGTCGGTCACTGCCGCTCTCAAAATGGAGAAGAGGACACAAGCGGTTCCCGTAGCAATGCAAGGGGACATCGCATAGGACAAAGCTTTGTCCCAATAACTCGCTGCTAATTAACAAAATAATTATGATCAGAATCTCATCACTGTCTGTGCAAATTAAACATCAAAGGGAATCCCCTTTATTCGTCGAGCGGAGGGGGATTAGACTGCCCCGATTCCATTCCCGCCCATTATCCTACCCAATGTGTGTCACCCAAGGGACGTCTGCTGAAAAGAGCAAGTCAATGTTACGGCGAGTTAAGGCCCCTGCTCTGCCCGTTCAGAGCATCTGCTCATAATGCATTTGCTATACATATTTCAGCTGGAGCAAATCTATTTTGATAAGTAATGTCACTCCAAGGACACGGTTCGATCTCTCCGTCCGCGGCCACGCCGACTGGAAGCCAGGCCGCATTGTCCTCATGTGGGGAAAATGATGGATTAACAAACATTTTATAAACAGTGCATTGAGCATGTCTGCAGTTTTATCACCAGCGAGGACTGCCAAAGCAGGCTCGCTCATCATGATGGATGGTATTTTCCACTTGTGTTCCAGAACTGCCGACTCGGGGATATGGACTTGGAGATACGGGTACAGGCCTTAACTAATATTTGATCCCGTGGGGCCGTTTCACACTGTGGAGGGAAGTTAATGCGGAGATGCGTCGGGGGGTCAATTTCTCCGCGGTCTTTTTAGTTAGTTACTCGAGTTTGCTGTCATTCGCTGTCTTGTATTTGTCAGTACTCTGACCGTGCTCTAGTCTCTACAGGCTGAGCTGCCTCTTAAAGTAAACTATTTAATGTTCTTTGGGAAAATACCACAGTGCTCTTTCCTGGGCCACGTAAACATTGTGGTCAGTAATGCTCTGCAGAGTGCTCTCTCCGCGTTCCTTCTGGAGGAGACAAGCAGCGATGTAGCGGCGAGACACAATGGAACATCAATGATATTCAGCCACTTGTGGTAATGACAGGTGAAATAAAAAGAGTCAGCGGGTGGAAGGGTAGTGGGTACAGAGATAAACTGATCTCAACCTGAGGAAATGCGATTGCCAATGGGATCTGATCATATCGTTGACTGACAGATGACTGAAACATTTCGGGTGGGAAACACAAGAGGGATATGTAGGCACCCAAAGCCGGGAATGTAAGCTAAACAACCAATTTTCAGCTGCAATAGTATGTGTGCGTGGTGTGCGTGTGCGCATGCATGCATGCTTGTGTGTGTGTGTGTGTGTGTGTTTGACCGTCATGTGACGGCGTAGGAATTGGCTTACTGCATCGGGCTTACTGCAGCGGGACTTACGGGTGATAAGTGTTGCCCTGCACATGGTACAAAGCAAACCTCTGTTTCCTGAACGGTCTTGTGCAATTTGTGCCGAGCCGATTGCAGTGCCAGTGTCTCCTCTTTATTTCACCTTATTTCACCACACTCTGTAAAGACAGTGATGGGGGGGATTCAAAGACAACCTATGTTGAATTAGAGGGTTCCTCGTGTTTTATTGCTTTTTCTTTGCACCCCATTAGAGCCCCCCTGGTGTTTAGACATCACTCCATTGAGCAGAAACTCCAAAGTCTGTTCAGTGTAGCTCGCTGCCTCAAACAGCGTGCGTTAAACCCCCTCCCCCACCCCCATGCAGATATTTATCTTTCTGGTCCAGGTTGCCTAATGCCAACAGGTATTCGTAGCGCATTACTGTAGGAATAAGTCACATGACTCACATCACCCAAATAGCTTCCTGGTCTCCTTCCTCTCGGCCAGGAAGGGGTTACTCTCCATGTTTCCTGTCCAATTCCCAGTGCTCAGGCTACATTCTGATTGCTTTCTTGATGTTAAACATTCCCAGGCTCCCATAACCTTCTAGCCTGCCTGCACAGTCCCCGAGCTCTCCTAGGTGAAGGAGTGGGCGAACCTCCTGTTCTGTAAGGATAAAAATCTCAACTTTTTTGGGGGGAGGAAGGAGGCGTAAGGGGGGCGGCGAGAGATAGGGGTAGGGGGTGTTTGGGGGGGAGGGGGCATTCCTAAGTGTGAGGCTATGGGAAAGCAGGCTCGCCCAAAAGCCAGTGTTGTTCGAAATTGCTTCTCTTGTGAAACAGGGGGTTTTGGAGCCGAGGTTTGTAGTGCAAGAAAGCACTTGAGCCCATCTGATGTAAACCAGTGTGTGTTCTGTCTATTAAGTCAGTTTGTTTGCCTGCTGAATCGAAATAAAGAATAAGGAAATGCTGTGAAGCTTGTAACATATCATAGTGTTTTAATAAATGTACACTTCTCCGTCAAATATTTTTTATTCTTCCGCGTTCTCATCCTCCCACGGCCCTCTGTCCAACTCTGTTCTTCATCTCCTGAGACAGTCGATCAACAGCTGTGTTGCGTCATTATCTTGTCCGAGCTTTGCTTTTGTTAAAGAGGCTAAACCTGATCCAGATTCCGGCCAGCGTGCATGGGAGGTTGGGTTGTGAGTGACCCAGGAGCAGCGCTGGGCCAAGCTAGGCTATATTTAGCTCTGTGATGCTCAGGCTAATTGCCCTCCCAGGCCTAATCATTCCCAGGCTCCGCAGCTTGCGAGCGAGACTGCAGGGGAGGCCAAACACCGACTAACCTCGTGTTAAAGAGATGTCAACATCTATGGGCTTGTCAGAACGCTGTTCAGACAAGACAAATTAGCCCAATATGCTTCCATCTCTTAGGCAATTAAGCCTATCCATGGCAAGCTAAGAGTTTTATTACAGTTCTTATGAAGACAATATAGAGACTATGCTTTATTTTTGCTGCTGTATTAATGATGTGAAGATGTTGGTTGTTGATGTCTCTAAGAACAGCGTTAAATTGCGTTTAGCTGTATGTTAGGAGTCACTTGTGAGCGGCACGTTGTCTTCATGACAATGTGCATTCCCTCAGAGAGCAAAGTGCCGTATAGGAGGGCCTTTGTCGGTTGAACCTGCCTGAGCACACTGAAACATTAGTGGTTTCGTGCTGCACGTTGTGCACTTAGTGCTTAGCGGCCATTTCCATGGCCGCCGCCGCGTGTGTGTGTGTGTGCGTGTGTGTGTGTGCGTGTGTGTGTGTGTGTGTGTGTGTGTGTGCGTGCGTGCGTGCGTGCGCGTGTGTGTGTGTGTGCATACGTGCTCACACAAATGTGCTTTTTAGTATAGGGTTACACCATTTCCAGTGTGCTTCCTGTCCTCCTGCTGCCCTAGGCCAAGTAGCGGGCACAGCAGCGGGGTGGGTGGGGTGGGGGCAGGGGTAGACGGTTGCCGGGCGGGGTGGTAATGCTGGTGGTCGTGAGCAGAGGCAGGAGGAGGATGAGGAGGTGGAGGAGGAGTCCCAGACACAGCTCAATAGAGGCAGCCCACCTTCCTGCCGTGCCTTGACACTGCAGCAGGGAGGGAGGGAGAGAGGGTTTCCTTCCTGGTCCCTGCTCCCACACACTTCCTGACCCCAGGCTGGCTTTTCCAAGGCCCTTGGCTATCATGAGCACACACCTGTGTCTCTGGGCCAGGTGGGACATAGGCACGATGACCAAAACGACCCCGGGGAAACCAACGCTTCTATAAATAAATAAATAGGTCTGTCTGTCACACAATGTGTTATTGTGCACTAGAGCTGTAGTTAGGGGGCGTCCTGTACACTCATCTAGCAGAAAATCACTGTAATTAGACTACATCGTTAAGACGTAGCAGTACCGTATGCAAACAATTCTATAGCCATTGTAACACTCAAATTGTGACTAGGAAAGATCAGGCAGGGAACATTTGAGAGAACGTGGTTTTAAACCCCTAATATTGATTCTCCTTCTCCTCTCATTGTTCCAAGGACAAGCTAATCTCCCCTCTCTTCTGTTTCCTGCTGCATCACACGATGCAACCCTTTAAATTAGCGCTCATGATGAGTCTGCGCTCTCGACAATCAATTAGCTCCGCAAAGTCCCCCCAGAAAAGGTTACCTGTGGCCATTTGGACCAGTCCGCACAAGCCTCCCCCTGCCAATTTTCATTTGGCTAATTAAATAAATGGCTCAGCCCGTAGAGTCGGCTGAATGAAATGTCTAAATATTGACGTTGTATAGCGAGGAAAGTTCTGGGCATTTGTTATTAAGGAGAGGAGGGTAGAAGGGGGGGGGGGATAAGTGGGCGTGTCAGCCGCAGAGCTGCTTTAATGATTTTAGCAGAGATCTCATTATTTATGAGGACTGTAAGTTATTCATGCACAGCAGCGGCTATCTATCACCGCTGGATTAAAGTGCTTAGGCTCACTGTTGCTCAAATTAGTCCGATTCGCTAAACACTGCTGAGAGCTGAATATGCAAAAGAAAAGCGTCATGGGCTTTTCCACTACCACAACTAGGGTTGTGTATTGGCGAGCATCTGGCGATACGATACGGGCCACGATTCGATATATTGCGATTTATAATTTGTGGAAAACTTTCATATCAATGCTAATGTGTGGTGTAAACTTGCTCCAGGACTGCGGATGGAAATTAAATCTTAAAGCTAAATCAGGCAACAAGCATCTCTCGTCTCTTTTGAGGTTAATTTACATATGTTTTTTACAAATAAATTAAGTGATAAAAACTTTCTATTCATTTCTATTTTTTTTTTTTTTTAAAGAACATTTCGATACAGTATTTTAGACAATCAATACAGTATTGCACAACGTAATATCGCGATACTCGATATATTGATATTTTCTCTGAACCTTCACTAACCAGGCTTGGTTACTGCTTTTCTAGCCCACTAAGCCACTGACCAGGCTCTTATGAAGGCCTAAGCAGACCACATCAATTAGCTTGCGTTGTCTCCGTGATGATCTTCCCACTTGCTACTCCCAAGCAGGGGGTGGAGCTGCTGCCAAATGCAATTCCTTACCTGCTTACCTTACCTCAACCCATTCCTCCCTCCCAGGTACGTGGGAGAGCCCCTCGCCCGTGACTGACAGCGCCTGTTTGTCGCTGCTCAACATGTCAGGTGGCGCTCCAGTGACGCTTTTAAAACCATCAACCCAAGTGGCGTGTGTATGTGTGCGTGCGTGTGAGAGAGACGTGCGGACCAGGGAAAGGTACTGAATACAGAAGGAAAGAAGCACATGAAGGTTGTCATATTGAATCATCGGAGACGTGCATGTAATTGGATTGGGAGCAAGAGCTCTGTTTGACGTGAACAATCCTATTTTGTGTGTGTGTGTTTGCATGTGTGCTTGTTCGCGTGAGCGTGTGTGTACATGCGTGCGTATGTGTGTGCGTACGTGCGTGTGTGTGTGCTCCTGGCTGGCCAGGTGGCAGGTCTGTGGAGTGCCTGGCAGGCTGCAGTGTCTCTGGGCCGTGCTGATAGCGCTGTGTCCCCTCTGAGCCTGGAACACGGCACCAGTCCCGTCCACGCTCTGATCTGGGTCCAGCAGCTAACGGCTGCCAGGCCCAGGCAGGATAAAGACACGGCTGAGGCCGACGGGCTGAGCCCGGTCGTCAGACGTGTAAGGCGGGCTTGATGATGGATAGCTCCCCCACCTCCCAGAACCTCGTGCTGTGTCTCTGTGCCGGCGTTCTGGGAGGCTCGGATGCGCCCTCAGAGAGTGAGCGCCTTCCCTCGCTCTCCCCCTCTCTCCCCCTCTCATCTCCCTTGATCTGCCTGAAATTGCCCCCCCCCGTCCCAGTTCTACATCAGCGCCAATCTCTTTATTACACTCTGTAAGTCCTGCAAGGGTAACCTTGGGGGTCTCTGTGGGATCAATTTAAAAGTACACCCCCCACCCCCTCTTTCTCTCCTTGGCCCCTGTTGGCTGATTGAGTCTGTGCGCCAGCAAAACAGTCTTTTCTTTTGATCAACAACCCCCCCCCAATACTGTTTTAAGTTTCTGTCAGAGCTTCACGCGGCTGCTTGTCTGTCCACTTCCTGAGAGATGTGTTCCCGCCGTCCCCGTCCCTTTCTTCTCTCTGCACCTGCGAGAGCACGCCGGGTCGGAGAGCAAAAGTTTGGGCGAGGGGAAAAAAAAAAAAACCCAACTGTAACGGTAACAATCAAAGGCATCTTTTTGGTGTGTGTGTGTGTGACCAGTGGGCACCAGAGCCTGGACGCTGTGATGCATTATTCACCAGTGGTGCCGGGCTGTGTGTTTCTCTCCTCCGCTAAGGCCTGTTCTCTACCACATGAACATAGGTGACCACCCAGCAAGAGCACAGAGACAACTCCATTCAACACTAACTATAATAAAGGCATAGCAGTAATCGCATGTTATTGGCTATGAAATAGGAATTAGCATGTTGTTTGTTGTGTAATACGACTTGTTTGGACAGGAGCCAGGCCTCGTCCCCACCTCCTCGTCCTCCAATCGGGTCGCAGAGGGTCAAAACAGGAGCTTTTCTTGTCTTACCACGGTGACCTCTCTCCCACAGTGACGGGGGAACTGTGGTCACCTCAGATAAAAATATTCTGGGGTTTGTTTCAGGCTACACAAAGTGAACAATACTAATTTTGTGTCAGTGAAGTCTAAAACTTTTTGTTTTGAGGGAGGGAGGGAGAGAGAGAGAGAGAGAGAGAGAGAGAGAGAGAGGGAGAGGGGGAGAGGGAGACAGAGAGAGAGAGAGAGACTGTAATATAACTGTAATATGCGAGAGAGAGACTCACAAGTGGCTTGGATGTGAGAATCGTGTCTGTTAACATAAAGTGAGGCGACCCTTATTTTCAAGTCCCTCGTTGATGACATCATTGACTTGGCGCAGCACTAATTGTGGTTTAATGCCAGAGGGGAGAGTGGAGGGCTATAATTTCCCCGCCCTTGCCCCGGAATAGAGACGACAGCTTTTGATGCGGCCTGCGCTAATTTAGGATTTGAGCACCACAGCTGCGGGACACCCAGCACTTCGCTGCTTCTCATTCTGCCTTTAAGGGTAGATTAAAAAGCAACTTGTTTCTTTTTCACATTCACTGCAGTGGCTTGTAGTTTTTTTTATTTTTTTTTTTTTAGATATAATTATTTCGATATTGGGCCTTAGCGCACCTGGTACTCACTATACCCTTAGCCTCGTCTGCACACGGTCGACGTGGAATCTGGAACCCAAAAAAATTTTATTTAAAAAAAAAAAAGTAATTTTCCTTTTGACTCTGTTGCAAAACCAACAGCTTTAAGCTTTGGAGGAAGGAAGCCCACTTTCCCTGCCACCTCTGCCTCAGAAATGCAATCATTTTGAATGTAAAATGACATATGTCAGTTCTGTCCCCGGGGTTTGTGAGGCAACGTGTTTTATATAACACTACGCAGTAGGGGAGTTAGCCAGGCAGTTGCAGCATGCAGAATGGCATTTGGCGTGTCATTATGAATGTATATGCACAGTGCTCTGGTGTAATGGCATCCATCTTCCTGCCCAGGCAAACACACGCACCTGAAAGCACGAGCACACGCGCACTGTTCACAGACACACAATTGCACACATGCAAACACAAAAACTCGACCTTCTTTTTGCATCTATCTTCCTGCCCAGGCAAACACACACCTACGCACGTACACACACGCACACACAGTGTTCATAAACACACATTGCACACACACACACACATACAAACACAAAAGCTCTACCTGCATTTTATCCCTTCCGTTATAGCAGGGCCTGTATAAACAGCAGGTCTGTTTGAAGTGGAAGGGCTTAATCACAAATGTAATCATTTACATTGTTAGCTGGTTACTGGACTGATGGAGGAGACCCAGAGGTGGCCATGGCAGCCAGCAGTATGGCCTGGCTGGGAAACTCCGCCTGATAACAGACCGGTAGAGTAGAGGTGGACAATGGCATGGAGGAGAAGATTGCACCATGTAGTATTGGTTCTAAGCTAACTTTGTGGTGGCTTACATTCCCACAGTGCTGGTGAAGCCATGTATTGAAAGGTCTGTTGTTTTCTAAGGCACAATGTCTGCCCCCGTGTAGGCGGTAATGCAATTTGCATTTTTTGCTTGGTAACGAGCTCTGGGAGGAGATGTCACTGACACTGTGCACATTCTGTACGAGCTGCAGCGCGACCATGAAGCTGTTATCCACGAGTGAAACAGACGTTTTGCCATTTTACTCTTTACTACCTGTGTGTCCACAAGGGCATGCCCATCGCACACTGATTCCATTGTACCTGGCTTCCCAGCCAGCTTGCTGCCAGGGGCCACAGCCTGTTAACTCCAATTCAGAGGGTTGAGGTCACTAATGAGCGATGTCACTTTTGACATAGACACCTCCTGCTCAGGGGGGGAGGGGGAGGGGGAGAGAGAAACTGTTTCATCACTGCTGGGTTGATCCAGGGCCTCTCGTCCGTACGCTTTACTGTGGAAATGTCTCAAAGCCAGGCCTGGCTAGTCATACAGTATGACGCACCATGCACAGTGCTCTTGTAGAGGTACTTGAAGGTATATTGTAGGCTAAATGTAAGCTAATACACTTTTTGTCAAATTCAACAAATATCTCGTTATTTCGCTGTCTTGCGTGATCTCTGTGCGTGTTGAAAACATAATCAGATGTTTCCACACAGCCCTGGCTCCGTAAATGGCAACATAAAGTGGCAAACACTGCTCATATCAACAAAGCCGTAGTACAACTGTTTGCGTCACAATGTGTGAGGCGGCGCCGCGGAGGAGCGCGGAGCGATACGGTTTTGATTTGAGCTCAAAATTAGACTAGACAAGAATGACTGGCTAAGCTTGAGTTTAAGCCCCGGACACACTGCAAGCGACTAGTAGCGACGAGCAATGAGGTTAAGCAACTTGAAACGGCAAAAAAATCAGTCGGTGGTGCAAAGTGGGCGGGCACCGAGTTAAACCAATCTCTTCAGGCGACACGATCGAGGCGCCTACCAATGGGAGCTAAGGATATTGTTGACTGACAAACATTTTGGGTGGGGAAATATAGGAGAAGGATCCCTAGGCAACCAAAGCCTGGAATGTAAACAAGCAACCAAATTTCAGCCACAAAGCGATGGGTGACGAGCGGATCTCTTGCAGCGTGTCATGGCTTTAGACCTTTCTAGTCCATGCCTGGTTTGCATTCATTGGCGGACCACACCAGCTGCCATGTCAGTCAGCAGTGGCAGCATGATGAACAAGCAAATCATTACAAAAACACACGGAACATGGCCTCAGGGTTAATATCTGAAGTGCTTAAGTTCAGTGTTAAGCATTGTGTTTTCTAATGCGACCCTATCCAGGTCCATTAGAACGCTGTTGTTGAGATTACGGCTGTGACGTCTGTGAGCGGCAGTCAGGCGTTCTGCATTTCCAGCGTGTCCGCTGCTCTCGTTTCTCAATAATTCATTCAGACAACTGGAGTGATCGTTCTATGATGAATATTCACTGAAAAGGCCTCTGTGACTGTCTGGCCTGACGGTGCGCGTGTTCAAGCGAGTAAAGGTGTGCACGCACGCTTGTGTGTGTGTATGTGTGTGTGTGTGTGTGTGTGTGTGTGTGTGTGTGTGCAGCTCTTCCCTTGCCCCCAAAAACAATGGAAGTGTCAGAGCGAATTAGCCCCCCCTACCTGACTGAGCTCAGAGAGAGAGAGAAAGGCATGTTGTGTGCGTTACGCTAGTATTGCCCCCACCCCCCCCCCCTTCCTTTTCCTGAGGTGCCCTAACAAGCTTGTTGGAAGGTGTGTTAAATGAATAATTTATTCAGGAGAGCACTCCTTACTTATTTAATACATCTGGATCTGACTGAGTGGGCAGCCAGTATCCCCGATCGCCTAGACACCCTTAGCTAAACGAGCACTCGCTTCGCCTTAATGGAAGGCCAAAACGACAGGCATTTATAGAGCATGAGAGAGAGAGTTCGCTTGGTTTGTGCGCTTGTGAAACAGGCTGTGCGAAATAGTCCTTGTGCGCAAATCATTCAGATACACGTACTGAGGTGCTTTGTCACTGCACTGCTACCCGTTGTTCTATAAATGTCTCATGCGGACGACTCTCCCCATCTGTAACGAATGTCCCAACATGATTTTACAACATTTCTACTTCTAATTCTATTATTCATTCATTTGTATATTACATTTTTTTTGCTTGAAATTTTCAGGTAAACCGTTCTGTATTCAGGTCCGGGGGGTTAATATTCTCCCGTCTTTTCAGGGGAGCCACAGAGGGAGGGACGGGACCTCAGCTCTGGCACCGCCCCTAAGGAGGAGGAGTCACGCAGGGACGAACTATCCAATAGGTAAAGACTGTGGGTAATCCAGTGTTGTTGTTCTGTCGTCGTGTGCAACGCGCCAAACGCAGTTGACCAGCGAGAGCACAACTATCCATTTGGTTAGAAGGCGCTAGGCAGGCCATCGTGCAGATACTAAGGGAGGTAATTAAGAGGGCGGCACGATGCAAAACGGGGCTGTTTTCTCTTCCCCTGTCATTGTCTCTCCCTGCTCTTGTCTTCCTGTTGACAAAGGCAGACCCTCTCTGCAGGACATTCCCTGTGAGAGTGAGTGTGAGAGAGAAAGAGATACTTTTTCTGTCCCAGGAGAATGAAATCCCATGGCTCACACTGACCCCGTTATAAAAATAGCTCGTCTATCCAGCTGTCACATTTCCCTTCATTTTGCCTCTCCTCTTCACTCTCTTAAATTGTGATCCTCTGTGCCTTCTACTCGTCTACGCTGTCTCTGTTAGCGTTTGCACTGGTTTAGCGTGAGATTAAAAGCTTTATATACGTCTTTATAATGGCTGTCACTGTTTAACCTGGCCTGTTTTGTCACAAATGCCTTTGTGGAATCGTCAGTTGTTCTGACAAATGCATGCGGCCTCTACCAGAGATGTTAGCACATCTCCTGATAGTTAAAAGACAAAATGGGTGTCATGGTAATTCCATTCCCTGGTCCTTTTGGACCATCTTCTTCAATGCGTCGCTGCATTCTATCTGCCTGCTTGCGGAGGTACAGTCCCCATTAAAGGCAATAACGTGTGCCCATCAGGGTAATTCAACAGGAGCGTCGGTGGAGGTAACGACCGTCATTACCGTCCAGGACGGGCTTTGATCCTGCCAGACAAAAAAGTATATTCCTATGCGGAAGTATGACCATTACAATGATGGACATGCACAGCCAAGAGGAACTACCAGGCTATCTACTGTACACCTAGTCTCGCAGAGACAGACTTTACTTACGTAAAGTCTGAGACACAGCGCTGGCTAACTGCGTCAAGATCCGCCTATTTGACAGGAAAGGTACTTTGATTGACATGCACAACCACCAGCTACGTAACTCGTTGGACGATAAACTTATACAGATTAATTTGTTTGCGAAATGAACCAACACGACTGGCTGTTCACTACGGATACATCTTAAAATAAATATAAAATTAGTAACTGAAATTAGTAAATTAGGCACTGCACTAATGTCACACCGGAATGACAGATACAGACTTCTTATTAGACAATGCTAACAGCCAATGAATATCGACTTCCTCCCTTCCGGTGGTTCCTGCGCTAAAGCGTGTTTGCGCATCTCATGTTGTTGTTGCTGCTGCGTTGCCCTTGGCACCTACTCACCAAGCTTCTCCACCCGGGGGGGGGGGGGGGGGGGGGGGGGGGGGGGGGGGGGGGGGGGGGGGGGGGGGGGGGGGGGGGGGGGGGGG
>JAODUH010000013.1:185804-196152 GCA_027564835.1 Typhlichthys subterraneus | reverse complement strand
ATAGCCTTTTTTAATACAAAAATGTAATTATTTTTTCAAATATTTTTATATTTATTTAATTATTTATACTTTTATTTATTTATACTTTTATATATATATATTATATATATTTATATATATTTATTTATTTATTTTTTATTATGGCAGTCCTGGTCCTCCATATTGAAAAGCAAGATTGCTGTAAAATAAAGTAAATGTAAATGTATGTGACCAGTAGAGCGCAAAGCATCCTGGGAAATTACATAAATTTCAGGAATCTGGTTTATCTTTTCCACACTGCCTGGAGACCGAACCTGTGACATTTTTATTACAGTTGTTAACAAAACAAAACATCACAAAAGAATCTGGATTTTTTTCTCTAGTTTATTACAGGAGGCTTTGTTTTATATACAGACATGTATTTTCAATGTACTAAAAAGTAGTTCAACTCAATGTACTAAAAAGTTTATATATGTATATATATAGTCATATAATTATGGTTGTTATTAGTTTTATTAATCTCTAAAAGATATTGATCTATGCCGGGGAGAGATTCACCTCTTTTACACTGGACTCTATAAATCGACCTGCAACGGTTGTAAAACAACACAACTTTTTGTATTTGTGCTTTTCTTAAATTGTTGCTTTTTAAATTTGAATACTGAATGAAACAAGCTAAATGATAAACGTTGAACATTCTCATCGTGCTAGGGGGGCTGATGAAATAATGTTAACACTGCATATTTGAAGCAACAAACCTTTTGGAGGTATGTATATCACTTAATAGAGGCTGGGGATACACTTTGTTCGTTTACTTTCAATGAGAAATTAATTTTTTAATCTTAATTTTTATTCACTGGTATAACTGACTAGTCTACACCCAGACATAACTTACCCCACCACCAATACAAGGATCTTAACCACACTGGCTCATCATTAAAGGATTCTTCAGTTACAATATACTTTATTCTTTTAAGAAACCTTGTATATTATTCATCTTTGATTCACCTGAGTAGCAAACTGCGGACCTCCTGAATGATAAAATAGAAAATAATAGAATATAAAAGAAAAAAATAGAACATCTTAGCACCAAGATTTGTCGTGCAGAGTGCTACACACTGCGTTCTCATGGTGACTGTGTGGGGATGCGGGGGGCTTGGTCACTATGGCCGCTAAACAGTCACCATGCAGGCATTGCATCCGCAGACCACTCGACAAATCATCAATAATCTATAACCCGTCAAATCAGGATGTTCTGGTGATACAAGGTTTCAGAAGGACCCTTGGCTGATATGAGTTTGTTGTTGCAGGAGTTTGACATCCGTTGCCAGGCCGCAGTGTAAACAGGGTGACAGTGGGTGAGAGGTTGCCCAGGTAATGTATGGATGAAGACACAAGAGACATATTTATCATTATTATTACTTTCATAAATAAGGTTCAGCATGACTGTTGAGATAACTGTATTGTATTGCATTTATCACACAGTTAATAGCGACAATAATTATATATCATGAACAATGACTCCGCCTTTCTCTGTGCATTTCCTCAACATAGATACATAAGCATATTTGTTTGTTGACAACGCAGCGATCAGGTATGAATATAGAAGAGTAATGATTCTCGTGCACTGATTGGTTGTTGGAAACAAACTGCTTTCACATGACAATTTCAACGCAAAATAAGTCACCGTCTTCAAACTACAGTACAGAGCAGTAGAGGGCAGAATATTTAAGACAAAAACATTTCTGCTTACTTTAAAAAAGTGTTTTGTGTGTATTGTAATAATATAATCAACATTAATACAGCTGAGAAATGCTAATAATTAGTTCCCTCCCATCTTTATCTCTTGCTCACGACATGCTGAAAGCTTATTGGCTACGCTTTGAAAAGTCAGTAACAACCTGGGTCAAAGTTCAAGTTGGCTGAACTATGAGCAAAGCGTTTTGACAGCAGTTGTGTCAACACATCACTGAGGCCATGGTTGTGGGCACCAAACTGCCCAGAAAAGAACCATGGCTCTACCAGCGTTGAAGGCATTGTCATCTGAAGCAGCTACGTGGGGAAAACCCCCATCCCCTCTACACACACACACACACCTGCAAAATGGTTGTTCCATAGCATACAAACAGGATCCAGATTCCATTCAAACAGCATGCCGTGTACGTAAAGAGAGTAAAGCTGATTGACATCAAAATAAAATCTATATTTCAACGGCACTATAAAATGTCTGAATCCTGTGTTTTATGCTAAAAGAAAACAAATTAATCTTGACTGTGTATTCTCCTCTAGGTTAAACTGGTGAACTGTGCGTGTGTGTTCTCCTAATGTCAGTGCGGGGAACAAACACAGACTGCACCTGAGGCTGATAAATTACATTTTGTCTGGTTTTCTGGTACATTTAATGTAGTTAATTCTAAATAATGAACATTGCCCTCCTAGAGCTACGCTCTTCCTTCACAATCTATGAGAATGTGTGTATGTGTTTGTGTTTTCGGGGATGCTTGACAGACCTTTGTTCATATATCTAAAACATGACAACCAATCAGCCAACAAACAGTTGAAACAATGACTCAATTAGTCAATCATCCAGTCAATATTTCAAGAATTCAGCCCATCAACCAATCAAGCAGCATCAATTGACCAATGACGGAAAGACATGGCTGGGCGGGACTGGGTGGGCGGGGCTTATTGAGCAGGCACACTGGGTCTATTGCTACTGAAAACAGCCCTTCAAAACAACTGCAACCTGGAAAATGCCTCGCAGCAGAGCTCAGCTGTCATACGAGAATTACCTACTTATCTATTGGTTATCTATTGGTTATCTATTCTCAATAGAACCAAATAGAAACAGAGTCCAGAATAGAACATCTGTTCCTTTTTTCTTTTCTTTTTTTACTTTGTCTAGTAAAGTCTTTAGTAAAGTTCAGAGAGTCAGAACGAGAGAAAGAGAGATGTTGAGATATTGAGTTGAGATTGAATCACACCGAACAAGCGCTGTACACGCACGCGTACAAACACTCGCACACACACGCGCCCACACATGCGTACGCATACTTTGACACTTTATCTTAATAAAAACTCCTTACATTGGACTTACACAAACACACAAGCACGCACTCACGCGCGCACAAGCACACCTTGTTCCAGTGTACTAACCTGTCTAATAACTTGTGGAAAAGTACTGTAAGCACACAATAACACTTCCTTTGTACTGCCTTAGTGCAACCAGCTGTCTTCTTCTGGCAATTTTAGTACAGCGTTATCATAATTCAGGTTGAGTTATATTGTGTATGCACAATACATTTTCAGAACTTCGTGCCAAGATTAATTCACTGGAATTGTAATTTTTGTAAAGTACCCACGCAGCCTAAGAATTCACTTAAACATTTCGGCAAACCGTTATTGCTAGACGCGGTTTGTACTCTGTGCAAAATAGATTCGGCCTCTGTGATGCAGTTAAACGTGCAAAACAAATAAAAAATATATATACTTTCATCATCAAATAATGAAAACATTCATGAGAATCTATAAAGACATTTGTGAAGATATGAAGAGTTTCCTGTCCAACTGTGGAAAATGTGACTTTAAATAGAAAATGTTAGATTATATTTGAAGACGTGAAGTACAAATGTATAGTGACTTGGAGGATGACATGTTTATTCTATTGTAATGCTAACTAGATGTTTTAAATATAATTTATATTTTCTTCAGGTTGTGAAAATTACTCACTTTTTTAAATATTTCCTCACACAATGTTTGCAAAAATTTCTGTTTGTTTGCATTATATTTAATAATTAATAGAATAACTAAAATATTGGCTATAAACATCTATATATTGTATATTATAATGCTTTACTCCCACATTCAAAAATAAGGTGAACAGCACCTTCTTGCTAGTTACCATGGCAATCTGTACAGATACTGTAATTGGTTTGGATGTGGAAACTCTTCATATCAGAAGGGACTGGGTGAGCTTTTAACATATTGACATCAATATCCTGGAAAGTCCTCATCTAACTGCAGGATTTTGGCTTTTTATCATTTAGTTTTTTTCATCTTTCTGAAACCTGAATAAAGAGAACCATCCCCTATTGCCTTTGAACATTTTAAATTCAACAAGATGGATCCATTTCCAGGGCACTGATGGCAGTCAGGGCAGTGAGAGGTTTAGAGAAAACAACATGGGTTCAAATCCGGACTCCGCAACTCTTGGTTTGTGTTTAGGCTTGGTCAGTGAGATCTGCTCCAGACAATTATGACAACAGGTGATCTTATCATTCCCTGGTCATTTAAGGAAAGGAAAAAGGCAGGGATTTTTGACATTACTTGCTACAGTACTTAAATGGTGCTATCCATTTATTAAGTATCCATACAATTCCTTGTTTGTGACAGCAACATACAATGTGAAAGTTATATTACTGTAGCGCTACAGAATCAACTACCAATATCCAGACCTGTCTCATTGGTCAATAGTATATACTATACTATACTGTAAAGGTGTCTGGGGAGCTTGTGTCCAGGAGTCTGAACTCTGACCAAGGTACATCTGTGTTGTGTTACATCACTGATGTATGATGGATAGCAGCTTTAAAATAAAAAAAAAGGATTTTGGATCATATTTTATTCTTGGTTGGTTTTGTGCATACGCTGTCTGAGAGCACCTTAAAGTAAAAGTAAATTCCAGATATATACGTATTTCAGTCAGAATTTGAAGCCATGTGTAAACCCAAAAGTGCCTACTGCCAAAAGAACAGATGGTGAAAAACACACGGTGAAGTTGCTTTCCCCCCTTATTTTCAGTCTTTTCCCATGGTTATCTCCTCTCATTTCTATACTGGAGATCATAGCGCAACTGCCTATAGGTTATCTTCAACTTACTCTAGAAAATATAAAAAATAGTAATAATTGTACCACTATTAAAAGACTGGTAACATCAACAAAGTTATACTTTTACTACGAAAACATTTTTTTAAATAATTTCTCCCATCTCTCTGGAGCATCATCAGTGGAAATGTATCTGACCACTGTAAAACACCAGGAGTCCAAGAGCATGGTTGTTTCCTCTTAAAGTGAGGCATACTCTGTCGAATATTGATCATAGGTAGATATTGATCAGAAAATGATGGAATCATCAGTGATATCTTTGTTTTGACACCAGGACCTCACTCTGGCGAGGTCAAGGGTCATTGTTCTAAACTCTTGTTTCCGATCAACAAGTAAACACAGAAGTCTTTCTCTTCCCCTGTCTTTGATACCAGCTGAGGCTTTCAGCTTCAGCAATTTTTGAGTTTCAGCAATTTTTTTTATTTTTTTATCCAGAACTACATTTAAGTCAAGGCTGGGAAACTCCACTGGGTGAAAATAATATCAACAACAGAAATGGCCCAGGTTATCCGCCTTGTGTGGTTCAATTAGAGCTTCCCCCTTTAGGCCTGCGCTCATATCATGTCCTCGTCGCTTGTCGTCACTGGACTCCAGAGTGTTCAGAGCTACATTCATCCAGTAAACCCCAAGAAACAGCTTCAACCACAAATGTAGCACTCCCTCAATCCTCCGGTTGCAATGATGGCGATGACTGCAGCTGTCCTCTGCCGTCGTCGTGCTCTGGGGACTGATGGCTCTGCGTCCCAGCCGTGGTGCTGGCACCGTCTGTTAGCGCGCCAACGTCGAGTGTCTGAAGGTTTTGGGATAGGGTGCGCGTCACGCTGTCGTAGGACGGAGGGGAGGAGTTGACGGTGGAGGAGATCGTCTCTGATCTCTTCAGGCCCGCCGAGTGGGAGCCGTAGTTCTCCCTCATCATGGCAGCGATCAGCCCCTCCTTCTCGGGTGCTTCCTCCCAGACTCCTCCGTTGATGGCCTCGTCCCCGTCCGACCCCTGGTGGCGAGGCGTGGTAATCTGCCGGTACATGTAGGACGCCGCCTTCAGCTGCCGTCTTATCAAATGCCTCCGGTAACACCTCTGGATCACGGTGGCGGAGACCTCCTCCTGTTTGCGCCTCAGTGTGGTGGTGATGGGTTCGTAGGAGATCTTGGAGGGGTTGGCCATCATGAACTTCTCCTCCATCTGCTGCTTGAGGGCATCCATCTCGCCTGACTCGCCCAGCACTCGTTTGGTGAAGGCGAACAGTATGTCCAGGCAGTGGATTTTGTCCCCGCTCACCATGGGAAGGTCCATTGAGATCAGCTTTATCTTGTTGGGCTTGCTGATACGCAGAGGCTCCGACAGTGTGTCGGCAAAATCCGACAGCTTGGCGTACTCGATGAACTGTGTGGCCTCTGGGTCGAACTTCTCCCAGACTTCGTAGAACATCTCAAAGTCGTCCTCGCTGAGTGGCTCGGTGCTCTCCTCGGTCGCCACGCTGAAGTTCTCCAGGATGATGGCAATATACATGTTGACCACGATCAGGAAGGAGATGATAATGTAGGTGACAAAGAATGTAATGCCCACCGACGGGTTCCCGCAGTTCCCGCGGGCGTTGGTGCCTGTGTGGGGGAGGTTGGGGTTGCACTCCTCAGGAGAGTTGTTCAGAATTGGACTCAGAAGGTTGTCCCAGCCCGCCGATGTTGTGATCTGGAACAGACAGAGCATGCTGTTCCCAAATGTCTCGAAGTTGAACATGTCGTCAATGCCCGACTGCCTCTTCACGTATGCAAAGTTCGCCATGCCAAAGATGGCGTAGATGAACATGACTAGAAAGAGAAGGAGCCCGATGTTAAAGAGTGCAGGAAGTGACATCATTAGGGCGAACAAAAGTGTGCGGATGCCCTTGGCACCCCTGATGAGGCGGAGCACCCGTCCAATGCGTGCCAGGCGGATCACTCGGAACAGCGTGGGTGAGACAAAGTATTTCTCAATGATATCAGCAAGCACGATGCCTGAAATAAAGAGAGAGATAAGGAAACTGATGTAAAACCATCTGTTATCATAGCAAAGTGCAGTTTTTAACCTAGTTTGTTCAGTGGATGTTCATCTCCCAGCTAATAGATCATGGGTTTGACACTTATCACCGTCCTATAGCATAGTGCATAATGTAACACATACCCACTCTGGAATACTTGTACTAACTGTAACCTCTACCTGCTCCTAGTAGTAACTGTAAACATAAAGTAAAGCTTCAATCAAGCAAACAACAAAATGTCGGCCAAATTAATTGTAAACGTGTCAATCGTAGTACAGCACCTCAAGCAGCAGGTGTAGTGATACTGACCTACAATGGAGAGGATCACAACCACAAAGTCGAAAATGTTCCATCCCACGGTGAAAAAGTAGTATCGCAGGGCCATGATCTTGATGAGGCACTCGGTAGAGAAGATTACGATGAAGGCTAGGTTGATGTTGTAGAGGATGTACTCCATCTGAGGAGAATGCTCGTCTGTCTCCACCATCATGGTGATCATGTTGAGGAGGATCAGCACCATGATGATGATGTCAAACGCCTGCTTCGCCACCAGGTCGAAGCAGAACCCTTGAAAGGAATTCTGCAGAGGCCAGATTCAGAGGAGCTTCATTAGATCAGTAGCGTTACAGTACTGTACAATGCACCAGTAGTTGATTGTTGTGTGCTTGTTCGTGTGTGAGTGTGTGTGTGTGTTTGTGTTTATACCAGAGGTCGGGGGATTGGTTTCTGAGGTTTTTTGGAGCCCAGTTTCTTCATAGCGTTGTAATATTTCTTCTGTTCCTCTGTCATGAAGATGTCCTGCCCTCCTAAGTACACACACACACACACACACACACACACACACAGAGAGAAGCACTGTTATCTTCCCCAGACATAAAGAAGACTAGATCTAGATTAAATTAATTTAACTAAAATATACTTTCCTACACTAGATTAGATCAACATTTATTTTACTAAACTACATTTTATTATATTCAATTAAATTAGAATAGAATAGATTAAGTTAAATATATTAGATTAGTTAGACACTGAACAAATTAATTCTGACTGTACAGTATTAGGTCAGTCAAAAATCCTATATTAATTAAATTTATTCTAATTCTAATCTACTTTAGATTTCTGCACAGTATTTGAAACTTCTGCTGGTCACTGGAAGCTGCCCAGTATAACCAGAATGGACCGGTACTTATCTTGCGTTTCTGTTGGTTGAAGTTGTCGATGATGACACCGATGAAGAGATTGAGGGTGAAAAATGAGCCAAAGATGATGAAGACGACAAAGTAGAGGTACATGTAGAGATTTATCTCTTTGATGGGCTGTTCCTCAACCTGCACACACACACACACACATGCGCGCACACACGCACATACACACACACATAAAAATCAGTTGTTATTCCATCTTTCATTTTAGCAGATTACATTTTTCTTATGTTTGGCATTATATCTGTAAATTAAATGACAGAAATACAGATAATAGGACAGCAGGCAAAACATACATCAGCTAAGAAACCACCTGAACCGCACCTATTTGATTACTTAATATTTGGTAAATTCATGGAAACACATTATTATGACTAAATAAAATATAGAGCAGACAGACATTACTGTATCTAATTTGATCACATCTTGACATATGTAAAACTTACAGATCGTGAATCCACTGCTGCATACATGATTTCCATCCAGCCTTTAAATGTTGCCTTGGAAACAAACAAACAAATATCCAATTAAACAAAACATCAAAATAAACAGGAAAAGTCTATAGTGTCTGGGTCTGGTGTGTGTGTGTCTGCGTGTGTGTGCATGCTGTGCGTGCGTGTGAGCGAATGTTCTGTATTATTACTATGTTGCACTCTTTACCATACTTTCAGAGACGCTAGGACTTTGATCCAATGTCAATATTGTCTATATTGTTATTAATATGATTTTATATTTTTATTTTAGATTTGACTATATAATCTGGTTGTCATAGAAACAGCTGCTTTGTACTTATCAATGAAACGTTCGAAAACCTTTTATGGACTTCCTGTCTGAGGGTTTTGCTCTGTGATGGACGGCCAAGTGACAGAGAGAGAGAGTGAGAGAGAGAGAGTGAGAGATGTAGAGAGGTGCACACACGGAAGAATAGAGTGAGAACCATGAAACGAGTGGACGGAGAGCTCCTTCAGTCTGAGTGGGCGCATGCTGTCTGTCAGTGCTCGTCGCCGCAGGTTACAACCCGTTATTATTATGGTCTGTGGTCCGCTAACTGAGAGACTGTGTGCTGTAAAAGATTCAGATCGTATCAGCCAGCCTGTCACTAGCAGTGAAGGTACACTGACAATGCAGCCAGAGTCACATATCCATCAATAATACTTGAACCTAAAACGGCAGAGAATATGTTCAATATTATTAATATAGACTAGGTGTGTATGTAATAAGCCATATTATAATAGCCACCTATTATGGACACAAATCTGTAGAACAACAAATACATGGATTAGAGGCCTAATATATCCAACACTAATCCAAATTTACAAAGAGTCTGGATCATTAATACTATTATTCATTCGTCATTATTGTAACAGAATGTTGTTTTCTTACGATAACCTGACCTATTCACATATGTACTTATTGTAAGTCACATTGAATAAAAGTGTCTGCTAAATTATGTAAATGATATAACATTAACATAACACAACACAGTTTTTCTCATTTAGTTTATTCATTTAATTTTATATGGTTTTATTAATGTTTTACATTTAGCAGACATTTTTTTCCAGTGATTTACAGTACATTTGTCAATAGTAGCAGATCATACACCAGTTGTCGTACGCAACCAACCATTAGGATAATGACAGTAGAATGTTATCACGGCTTACTGTGTCATACATTTACAACATATGTTATCTGACATACACCATATAATATGAGATATAATTTCTAGGAGCATAAGTGCTAACAAAGTGGCATCATTATTAGGGCTTAAAAAGAAGAGGAGAAGGTAGTTTATTTTATTTATTTATTTGTTTTCCCCATTATAGGTGACCATAGCAGTGCGGGCTGCCCCGTTAGAACAATGTTGTGGAATGTACATAAATAACTAAGATCCATGCTGCTATGGAACATATGGTATACTGTATACATGAATAAGGAACCACGGAATATGTAGTTACTTCAATGCTGTGATCACTTAACTAGCAGCTAAGCGCTCACTAGATTAATTAATTGAATATGCCTAATAGGTGTGATGAGTGCATGTACACACACACTTGTGTGTCCCTTCCTGCAGCGCGGAGCTATTTCCAGATGCTAATGGAGGGGTTGCCCTCGCCAACCGTTGCCCTCACCAACCGTTGCCACGCCGACCAGCCAAACAGAGAGGTGATGGAGAGGAGTTGAGTGACTTGTTGCTAGGCGACCGTCCTCCTACCGATAACTCTCAAGTTCTCCGACTGGGCACTCTCCCTCTTTCTCTTTTCTCTCTCT
>JAODUH010000013.1:168304-183304 GCA_027564835.1 Typhlichthys subterraneus | reverse complement strand
TGTAACACTGGCTTCAACCAAAATGGGTATTTTGGACAGGAGTCCAAGCATGTCCCAATAATGAATTAATCAAAAATTTATATTTAAATGAAATTCCTAAACTTTTGAACTTCTGTAAATGTTATTAACTATCTTCCAGAGGTGCGTTTCCCAAAGCATTGTTGCTAACTACATTAGCAACTTACATGGTTGGAACTACACAGTTGCGATGCAAGTGTTTCCCAAAATCATATTCTGAACTATGGAGGAAACTACGTTGGTGACTTACGTAGCACGATGCATCGTTAAACGACGCAGGTGTTTCCCAAAACCATAGTCTGAACTATGGAGGAAACTTCGATGGTGACTTACTTAGCACGATGCATCGTTAAATGACGCAGGTGTTTCCCAAAACCATAGTCTGAACTATGGAGGAAACTTCGTTGGTGACTTACGTAGCACGATGCATCGTTAAATGACGCAGGTGTTTCCCAAATCCATAGTCTGAACTATGGAGGAAACTACGTTGGTGACTTATGTAGCACAATGCATCGTTAAACGACGCAGGTGTTTCCCAAAGCCATAGTTCCAACGAACGTTCGTTACACTGTCGTTAAATTGTGTTGTTCGAACTACAGAGTTCATTAACAGGGGTCATGGTAGTTAGAGATATAAAGCAAATCTGCCTCTAGGGAATGGTTTTAAATATTTTTATGGCTTTTACCTAGTTTTCTGTTGTTTCTTATTTTTGATTTGTTCCTTTCATCCTTTGTTTTTCAAATGTTTTGAACTGTAAAGCACGTTGAGTTGCACATTGTTTATGAAAGGTGCTATACAAATAAAAGTTTATTATTATTATTAATATTACAGCTCTCGAGGTGTCGTTAGAAGCATGATAGTTTGTGGTGACTACGTCATAAACGGCAGAAGATACAGTCAAATAGGCTTATTATAAAGGCATGTCTATCTAATATTGCTGTAGGAAAACAGTAGACCTAAGTGGTTTTAAAATGTAACATCATTGTATAGGGCTACTTTTAAATGTACTCTATTTCTCAACAGGCCTACATGTGTAGTTGCACATGTACCATATGCCTACAGTTTATTGGCTATAGTTCAGTTATAGGATCAAAACAGATGAAAGATGAAAAAGCATAACTTCTTTCCCCTTTATCTCGCATACAGAATATGTCTGTTATTCTAGTCTTAATCAAGTAGTGCTTTTATTGTAGTTATTAAAATAACGGCTTATCGCTAGTGTTTTGAACCCGCGTTATTGAGAGAGACTATCGATCAAGATCTCGCATGAATCCAATTGAGCCACTGACGCTGTTGTGAAGCATGTCGGCCATATAGGCTATATATTTGAAGTATGAATAGTATAAATATTTAGGCTACACAAAGCGTATTGCACTGAATGCAATGTATTGCTAATTGTTAAAATGCCTTATGGAACTAAAAGAAGGGGAGAATACATTACATTCAGCCGTACTAGGATAAGCAGACAGTTTATTTATGCCAACAACAGGGCTTGAACCCGCAACCTTCATGTTGAGCACTCAAGACACAAACCACTGAACTAATTGTCTGGGCTTAGACTGATATCTAATTCTTATTATATTATATTAGAAAAATATAAAAAATATAAAAGAATATTAATTATAGTTTATTATTATGATTAGAATAGGTTTATTGTTTTATTTTACTGTTATTATCGTTTCTGTGAGGAAAACAAGTCTGCCTCACACTTTGGTGATGTATAACCATACACAGTTATACGCATTACTACACAGGCCTGTATTAATTCCTTTATGGTAGTTGTTTTGACCCAGTCTCTCTCTTCCTGAGGTGCACTCTGGCTGTGGGGGAGGGGTATCCATATGTGTGCTGGCTCTCGGAGCGTACCAAGCTGGATCAGCTATAAGGGTGTTACTGGGATGTGTTCTACTTATTTAGTCTGGTTAACAATGCTAATTGTACCATGGTGCCATTACAGTAGGTAGTATGGGCATCAGGGCGTGTGGTGAGAGGTTTCTATACATGTGTGTATGTATGTGTGTGTATCTAATTATGTGGGATGGGACTGGGGATACTAGGGACCCCTATGTAATTTAGCTTGGTTTCCCCAGTCAGATATATCAGCTGGGTTGCCTTAACACAACAGGAGGGCTGGGGGACATGCTGTCGGTCTGTAATGCTGCTGGTCTTACCACATTAAAGTTTTGTCTTGTACTGGCATGGCGGGTCTGTTGCTACAGTTTCCTATTCATATAGGTCTACTCACATGTCTATTATTGTTATGGTTGTTGTGTATGACTGCCTATTGTAGCTCATGAGTAGGTAGTGTGAATAACATAGACAATAATGTTATAATTTTATATAATCACATCTAGGCTATTGAAGTCAGGCATGACATGACAAAGATTTTGTGTTTTTGAAAGTTTTCTGCTGTAAAAGTCAGACCGAACACATCTGGAAACATTGTAGTTCGAACTATGGTGGTTGAAACCAATAAAGTTCGGCACTTTGGGAAACAGTCGTACTTCGGATGTTCGTTAGCTCAACGATGCATAGTACGATGTAAGTTCATTGCTAGCCTTCGTCATACGGGAAACGCACCCCAGTTGTCCAGACTCTCCTGAAATCATTCTCTATTCAAGGGTTACTAAGACGGAAGATAGTCAATACATTTTGACAAACATTACAAACTGAGAACAGAGATGTTAGAGTCAAAAACACAGAACACGTTATGTATACAGACCCAGCTCAAGCTTTTTGGCCAATCTTGTCAAAGCTTAACAATAAATATTTAAATTAACTGTGCTTATCTGCCAAGATTTTAAAGGCATCACAAACACAATTATTACATATATTTTTTAGTGCTATTAGTATTGTTGGCTCCAAAATGGTTTATCAATGTTGTTATTGTTATATTGAACAAGTCCTAGGGCTGTCCATTAGACTAAAGCAAGCACTAAGCTCTCCATTATATTTTAACATAATGGTTGTCTTTTGTGTGAGAATTTCCACTGAGAGAAATATTGCTTATGATTAACATTGTAATTGTTCTGATATCATCCTTACACCTAATTAACTGTCACACATGTGGCATAGTTGCTCAATTGTACATTTACATAACATAATACCTTACTGATGCAATATATATATATAGTCCACTTTGAACACCAGGTTCATTACTGTAATACTGTCTCTTACCCTCATCCCTTCAAATCTGGACAAAGCTCTGAGCGGCCTGAGAGCTCGGAGGGTTCGCAGAGATTTGATGGCAGCCAAGTCTGAGTAGCCGAGTGCGTTGGCTACCAAACTGACCAATGACACCTGGAGGATGGAGAGAGAGTGAAGAGAAGAGAGGCAGAGAGAATGTGAGAAGAAAGAGGCAGAAGGAAACACGCAGAGAAAGAAAAAGAAGAGAGAAACAGAGAGCCAAGCACATTAGCGTTGAAGACAGAACATGTAGTAGTGGTCCATTGTGTTGCGGAGCAACGGTGACCTACTGTAACTGCTAAAACCTAAAAGAAAACATCTAATTATTAAAAACGGACTCATATTCCTCTACGGAAAAATACAAATATGGACGATTAATACAAATATGCACAATACTGTGGTTATACTCAATGTGTTTAACCTGCGTGGAAAAAAAGTAATGTTATCTCCTGGTGGAACCTGTATTGCAGAAGCCTTAAAAAGAAAATGACTTAATGAAGGATGTTTTTACAGGCATTAGCAGGACAAAAGCAAAGTTGGTCTTCAGTAGAAAGATGTGCAACACACACACACACACACACACAAAAAGGGTTTGGTTCGTGGGTCACATACAGTAGTATTGCAGTGAATGGACTGGATTGGAATCATATGAAAATATGTAATAAATATGTAATACATGTAAAATGTTACAATCTCTCACTTCAACATGTGACCCACACAACAAAACACAAACAGAAAAGCCTATAAAAAAGCCCAAAGCTACTGTAAGCCAGAGGTCTGCATTCAAGAGCCGTCACTTCAAGGTTTCGGAAGGTTCTGGCGGGTGCTGGCGTGTTTTTGTGGGTCCGTTTCTGGGTTCTTACCCTCATACCAGCGAAGCGAGACACAGCCCGAAGAGGCCGGAAAGCTCTCAGGGTCCGAAGAACCCGGATGGCTGCGATCTGGTCCATATTAAATACCTGAGCCAAAAGGCCCAGCACTGAGATCTACATGTAGGTCAGGGTGGGACGTTACCGTTAATCCATCTCAAATTTATATTCCCAAAAAATATGTAAACTAAGAAAAAGTATCCACTTAGTTTTCTAAAATACCCCTACTGCTTAAAAAAGTACTAAAAGCCTGAACAAGATGTTATAAAACACTGATTCATTATATCTGGGCAAATTGAGAGTGCTGAATGGCTGATTAAAATAGAAATAGAAATTAATGGCTCGTCTAAATCATGACGTGTACCCTCTTTGAGTGTGGGAGCTGCTTCTAAATTACCTCTGACATTAACATGAACTTGTGTGTACTTTGTTTACTGCCTTGGCATGTTCTCCACACCCCTCTCTATGGTGCCGTCGTATAACAACAAGAACATGTCGCAGACCCCTCAACATTAGCTACTCCTCTGTAGTCGGCAGGCATGAGTAGTTGAACACAGCACAATCCAAGTTATTAATGTGTCAATCAACAATGAATTCAATCGTTTCAACAAGGGGGATAATTTGCACTGTGGATTTGCTTTACAGAATGTATCTAATCGAAGCATACTCAAAGTATTCCAACCCTATTTGCAGACAGCCACCACAGGCTACCTACTGTACAGTATGTGGACATTTGGTTCTGCAATAATAGGCTATATGTCAGGCTCCACGCAGATCAACTATGAAACAGGCTTTTAATAGAACTGTGCAGTTCATGTCTGCCATTGCTCTCTGCTAGACTACACTGCAAATTATCATCAGTCCAATTAAAAAAGCAATAAGCACAACATGATTTGCACATCACTTGACAATGTCGCGATCTGCTTAATATGTGTTACATGAAAATTCTTAACACATCTTCTGATCTGCATGGATACTATACTGTGTATGGAATCGCTCTCTCTCTCTCTCTCTCTCTCTCTCTCTCTCTCTCTCTCTCTATCTCTCTCACTCTCTCTCTCCCTGTGTCTCTGTCTCTCTCATAATAACATCACCACAGATTATGTGTCATTTAAGGAAGAGGGCCAGGGAATAAGAGAGAGAGTAGATCATCTCACTGCGTGTGTGTGTGCGCACCTGCATGCGTGTGTGTGTGTGTGTGTGTGTGTGGTGATAGGAGACATTGAAAAGCCACAGCTTATCGCCGTGCAAGAAGCCGTTTTGAATCTCTCTGTTTATCACTTGTCCACATGTAGACCGTGGTACTGTGTGTACACGATCTGCAACATGTCAACAGACAATCACTATTTCTCTCTCTTTCTTTCCTTCCTTCTTTCTCTCCCTTCCTATCTATCCCTACTCTCCTACCAACTCCCTCTGCTTCATCCCCCTTGCCTCTCTCTCTCTCTCTCTCACTCACTCTCTCTCTCTCTGTTCCTCTCTTTTAAATCAGTCAGCGCTACGTCAATTCAACCCCAGGTTTCACATCAGCAGAAATATGAAGAGGCATTTAATAACATCACACCCTAGTATCTAATTAACCAATTAAACACTTGTCCCACTGAGATGAGAGTAATGTCTATTAAACAGTCGAGCGGGTGTGTACATATACTGTAAAACAAGACGTGCTATTGTACATAATATTGTAAAATAAACAGATTTGCCAGCTAATTAAAAAAGCTATTCAATTAAATTGAATAAGCAATTTCTGTAATACATTTAAATTAAATGAATAACGCATCACAATAACTAACCAGCGGGCACTTTTCATTTAACCAATTAGAATGAAATGAACTTGTAATGAACATAATTGAACCAATGAAGTGCTGGACTTACGTCCACAATGAGGAAGTCGAGCCAGCACCAGTAGTTGGTGAAGTATTTCTTGAAGCCATAGGCGAGCCACTTGAGCAGCATCTCCAGGATGAAGATGTAGGTGAAGACCTTGTCAGCGTACTCCAGCACCACCTTGATCACCTTCCTCTGCTCAATGTAGATGTCCTCAAACGCCTGTGGGGGTCAGCTCTCCGTTAGACCAGTCAATGATGAGCTGTGTGTGTGTGTTCGTGTGTCTGTGTACGTGCATGCGTGTGTGTGTGTACGTGCGTGCGTGTGTGTGTGCATGCGTGTGCATGTGTGTACCAGCGCTCCAGAGCTGAGGAGGATCATGAAGATGATAAAGGATTCAAACCAGCTGTGTTCTACAATCTGGTAGCAGGTCTTCCTGATCCGGAACCATATCTGACCCAGTCCAGAAGCAGAGTCCACGTCACAAATGTGACACCGGCGCACACACACTGCTCACACACACAGAGAAACACAAAGAAACACACAAGAATTACAGTTCCAATCAAAACTGGTTGTCTTAAAGACTTGTCAAATGTTTGCCCTGTTACTGACAGTTTGCCACAGCCAGCCCCATGCAGATTTTAGTTTTCATTTTAATTTATGTGTATTCATTTGTTGTATCCTAAGGTCACATTTTTTACTTGATGCAAATGTTTTCCATACACGTGGGAAGAGATTGGACATATGGCTAGTTAATTACAGGGTGTTCTCATTTTATGATTTCAGGTGAACACATGGCTGAAAAGCTGTTCACACTGTCCTAGGGTGTTCTCTGGAGTTAGATGGGGATTCCTGCACGGGGGAAGGGGACTTTGAAATATGTTTTTGTCCTTTACCTTAATTTGCTGCCAAATGTACTTCTCGCCATTGGGATTACATGTGATTTGGAAAATCACAATGCAAGCAAAATTATGTAGGCTACAATTTACAGGAAAAGTATGTTTTCACAACTTGAATGCAGATAATCTTCTCTCCAAAAGGTATGAAAACATTACACATGCTGCTTCCGTCTACAGCTTCTAAAGAATGAAAAAGAGTCAACCAACTGGCTGTCGTGTGTGTTCATTAGCTTGTGGGATGTTGTACTGTATTGCTAACAGGTGACATTAATATATCTGTAGCATGACAAACATAAACATTCTTTAAAACCCTTTAAAATTCCTGCAATTATTGGTAACAATTTGTTTATATCAATCAAATTGTAAGATTTATAGCTTTCTAATGGTATATAGATGAAAAACTACTTTTAAGTTAAACATGTCAACAACACAACTTCCCCAACCAAGATGGTGAATGGCCCACGGGCGGGCCGTCGGAGTTTATACTATTTAAAGGCTTTTCCCACTAAAACCTTATTTTGAATGGCCCAATCTGTTATACCTGCACCGGGGCAAGGGAACATCCAACATTGATGTCTAGGGTACCGTGACACGGTCCTTTTAGCAGGAAGTGGAGTCAGTCCAGCCACATTTTGACATGTGAGACACCGCTACAATATGATGCCAAAGGCACACCTGTAGCAGTCAACCTATGGGATATGAGCCTGAAAACTAGTGGAGTTAGCATAACCAACAATAAAGAACTGTATGGATACAAAGACAATGTACTGTGTATTAACATTAAAACAGATAATGATCCAAATCAAATGTTCGACTTCAGTAGTGAAGGGGCCCATGTCTGTCTGTCTCTTTGTGATGCATCTGCCTCTACTCTACGGTATGTATCTTACTCTGTTCGCCTCTCAATCTCTGATTGAATTGACTTCTCATACGGAGAGTGTTTCAGACTTGACTGACATTACACTTCATAACAGACAGTAAAATAAACAGCATTGCAGGAGTGAGGCTGATTACAGCTGTCTGGATGTCCTGATCAAATTAGCTCTCTGATTACAACCGGCCTTTGTCTCCATGGAAACTAATAGGCTTTTACCTGATAGGCTGGCTGAGTAATCCGATGAAAAGCAATGAGCAGTAATCCAACACTCAATCAGTACCAGTTATCATGGCTGAGATGGTGTGTGTGTGTGTGTGTGTGTACAGTATCGGTAAACCTCTTAATGAAGACAGCGTTGATATTTAATGTACACTTTCTCTACAATAAACAGGTATTGATCACATTCTAGTTCCCCTCAAATGGCTCATTAGGTACATGTGCATTAATGCCTCATTTAAAGCACCAGTAATGCCTTGGTCAAAGTACCTCTAATGCATGTTACATGTGCCTGTAATGGCTCATTACAAGTACTGCACTGTACCTGTCACTCTTTAACTGGCACAGAACCCAGCGATACTGATCAGCTATTGATTGCTACTCAAACAAGCTCAACCTGTTCTCTAGCCCTCTCATTGTAGCCCCACTGTGTGGCCCATGGTTATGTTACATAGACTGTACGATGGGGCAAACATCTGGGGTTCTGGGAGGCACTGTAATGCAACCAAGTACCTTCAACCAGCCATTGTCGTTGATGTCTTCACTTACTTCCTAATTGAAACAACTGTCCATCATTCTATTTACAGATGCTGCTTTTCTATGCCGTGGACCAGTCTAGCTGGACCAATGACATCTGTTAATCTCTATATAACATTAGAGGCACCTTTTATAAATTCATCCAATCAAAGGGAACAGCATGACGGAAATGGTGGGAAATACAATAATACGTTTAATATCTTGCTCAAGGTCTCTCTCTCTCTCTCACACTCCCACTCTCTCTCTCGCTCTCTTTCTCTCTCTCTCTCTCTCTCTCTCTCACACACACACACAAACACACACACACACATGCACGCACACACGCACACGCACGCACACACACATGCACATGGACAAAGCTATTCATGATCACAACATTAACCAATGAGGTGGCATTTGGTGAACCAATGGACCAGAAAACCTAATGGCCACCGTCAGCACAGATTGGTGCGTTTGCGTTTCTGTGCACGTGTGGCGAGAAGGGTGGTAGTTGAACTCCCAGCTACCGTAGTGCAAGTTTCTTCTTAATCTTATTGTGACATTCCAGGTTCTTCCGTCCCTGCTGCGGCACGCCGCCAGCGCGTGGATGCATGTTCCAGCTGAGAGCATCTCTGGCCGGCTCGCTCTGTCACGCTGAGAGATGAAGGTGTGCTTTTGTGCTTTGTAATCACAGCAGGCCTCACGTTCAGATAAATTATCCCCATTGCTATACACAGTGACAGGGGAACGCATATGCTAGCATGTTGGCCCTTCCCCCTCCCAAAACACACACACACACACACACACACACACACACACAGCAGCTCACAAAGCACGCACCTGCCTGGTGCCTGCTCATCAGTGTGCTGGCCTCATTCTAACAGTAGTATTCTTAATGGTGTTACCAATGAATGTGTAGCAGCAGTACTAATAGTATTAACTAGAATTAATTACTAGTGATAATTAGTTAACATTATTGTTGTTATTATTATTATTATGAATGTTTATTATTGTATTAATACTGGTAGAAGAAGCAATACATGCAATACTAGATATACTAGTTGTATACTATAGATACAGTATTAGCAGCAGTACCCAGTATTATTGTAGCAGTAGCAGTCATAGTAGCAAATAGCAATGCAATGTCATTTTCCACTGAGTCAGTATTACATAAGTAGCTCAGCTGGTCAGTTCCAAGTGTGTTCTGGACCGGAACCTTCCAGCTGAGTCAGCTGTTGTGCGGGACCTGTCTTCAGTGGGACGGGAATGTCCTCTCCCTGTCTCCTCTCTCTCTCTCTCTCTCTCTCTCTCTCTCTCTGTGTCACTCTCTCTCTCTCTCTCGCTCCTCGATGCCTTCCAGCGTCTCCCGACCCTCGCTGTGCGAGTTATAATGCGGGTGTGCGCTCGCTGACTCAGGGCCGTTGAGCAGGTGTGTGTTCGTCGCGACACACACATTTATCTCGCCGTGAGAGAATGAGGCCAGGCAGAGCCAGGTGTGACCACGTCAACAGTTGCGCGGAAAACGCCTCCGCTGCTGCTGACTAGCACCCCCCTCCCCCCTCACCCACCCCCCTCTCACTCCTCACCCCTCCCATCTCGGTGGCCTTCCTCTGTTTATTTGTTTCTTTTCCGCGGATGAAGTCATTAAAGTGGCAGCGGCCAACATCTGCTATCATTATGCAATTGTATATTTTTGCTTACTGTGTACATGCTGTATCTGAGCAGAAATGCAGCCTGTGACACCCCGTGTTTACGAGAAGCTACTGTACATCTGCAAACCATTGTTTGCATTGTGTGAAGGGAAACCACGTCTTTCACCGTTCATCCCCATACACAAACTAACCTGAATTGAAAGACGCAGAACATACAGCGCTGTTACGTTGTATTAATACATGGCAATGACATTAAATCACACTGACCTCTGACAGAGGTGGGAGTGTGTGTGAAGCAACAGCTGACAAAGCGCGTGTTCTGACTCCATGTAAATGTGTGTGTCGAGCTGGGTGTCCTGTCTCCCTGCTGTGGGCCGGAACAAATGAGTTCCAATTGTCCTGACTGGCCTGTGCTGCTGCTGCATTAGATGCACACTCCAACACACACTCCCATACAGGTGTGCACACTGCCATGCACACTGCAAACACACGCCACACACTTTAATGCTCTGAGCTGTGTGAGTTCTTACTGTCAGGGAAACAGTTCTCTGGATCCAGGGTTTCTTCCATCACAGAAAACTCATCCTCTTCCTCACCAGGCTTTCTCAGGTCCACCGTGCTGCCTTCAGATAGGCTGATCTCCTCCTTTCGCTAATGACACAAAACAACCAATCAGGCGCGTGCCGTGCATGTACTGTAGATGCAATGTCATACAGAAACCAATGTAATATTACACTGAGCCAATATTACATAAGCACACACTGCAGTATTTGAAGTGTGTCAGCTAAGCATTATGGGAGTTTAACTTGACAATAGGACACGGCTTTTTTGCTGAATTCGGAATTCAGCTGTAAGGCAGCTGACGAATATAGTATTACAAAGGTGTGTATGGGTGTGAATGCATGTGTGGCCGTGTAAAAGAGAGGGATATATAATACGTTTGTTTGTCTTTATTTATGTATGTGTGTGTGTGTAAAACAGAGGGATATATAAAATGTTTGTTTGCCTTTATGCATGTACTGTATGTACTGAATTTGTGTGTGTGTGCATGCGTGCGTATGTGCGTGCGTGTGTACTAATCATAGATGTGGGAGAGACATTTGTGTGACAAAAGTAAGTACGTAAGAACAGAGAGAATAACAGCCTAAATGGATAGTTTTGTGTGTGTGTGTGTGTGTGTGTATGTTTGTGTGTGTGCGTGTGCGTGTGCGTGTGTGTGTGTGTGAATGGCAGGTAAGGTAACTGACTCATGAATGCATTCAGTCTGAGAACAGAAAGGCCACCTACACACCCACACATATCATGAGTCCTTGTACAGCCACCAGAAGATAAAAAACTTCAAGAGTATCAGATTACATTAATGAGATTACATATGATTAACGTAATATTTAACCATTTAAAACAACAGGTCCCTTGTCATATTGGTCACACAGCACAGATAGAAGGGCTTGGCATTGATGCTACTGTACATATCTGTTTCTGTGTGCGTGTGTTCGCGTGTACATGCATGCCTGCGTGTGTCTGTTTATGTCTATTTATAATCTAGCGATGGCCAAGGTCCCTCTCTTACACACACACACACACACATGTACACGCACACGCACACAAACACAATGAAGAGACATTCATCACATATTTGTCATAACAAGCAGGAGAAGCAGCAGGTCTGTTTGGAACAAAGATTTATTGCATATATCATCACATATAGTTTCCTCTCTTTCTCTCTCTCTCTCTCTCTCTCTCTCTCTCTCGCACACGCACACACATGTACACACACACACACACACAGAGGTCACATGCCATACATAAACAGCATGGAGAGACAGAAAGATAGGGCAAGATACGGTGTTCCTAAATCCCTGTCTCTCATTCATTGTGTGCAGCAACTCTAAAACTTGGCTAATGTTGATCTTAGTAGTTTACAGTATATAGCACTTTTATAACCAATTCAGGCCATTCAAAGTGTTTGTATTAGTAGTAATTGTTTAAGTAATACTAATCATTTAGTAGTAACTAACTTAGTAGTATAAACTTTTAGTAACAGCTGTGTTGTTGATAGTAGCGGTATCACTGACCTCCGGATTCCAAATTACACTGGGTTCCCTCATCCTGTTGTATTCTGAAGTATAGTCTAACACAACGGAAGTACATCACTTTACTGGAGACAATGAGACCCAGATGAAGGCTGGTTACCATGGTTACCGCAGAGGCTTAACTAACGTGTTGCTCTCCTGCATGTAGTGTCAGACATCACCTGTGACACCTGATGACAGGCCTGTCAACTTAACAAGGTCATGTGTGGCAACGAGGTGGGCGGGGTCAGACGTTTGTAATAGCTGCCATGTCATGACGCGCAAAGAGTTACGCACACGCACACACACACACACACACAGACAAGCAGATGCGTACACACATATAGTTCCATGTGTTCAGGGAATGTAGTATTTGGGTCGCAAGATAAACACAACAGTCAACAATAAAAGTAAACAAAGGGGTGCTGAATATCTTCATGTAAAAACACATACATTCTTTAAACCCTTCCCTGTTCCTAAATAACGTACTTAGTGTACCCCAGCCTGCCGCTACATGTACGTAATGACTGCTAAGCAGTCCTAAATACAGTATGTGTAATGAAATATTAGCACCTACCCCATATATATGTTGTATTTATGTAAGATGCTTTGGATAAAACATACAGTAGTTATTGTATAATTGATATACAATTAATACTGATAATTATTTCTGATTCATTTTACACGCCTCTCCTTCTCCTCATGAGTCAAACAGCGGTGCTTTAAAAGAGCTTGTGTTATGTAAAGATAACCAGCTGCCTGCCTCGCTAATAGACTCATAAATCACTGTGTGACTTTAAGGTCTCATAAGGCCTGAATCAGCTGTCTGAGTCAAGGTCAGAGGTCACACAGGTTCCCAATTATTACACAGTAAAGGACTGTGGTTCTACTGGGCAGCTTCCGGGGTCCACCAGTAACGATTAGAGTATGCGCGCACGTGCGAGAGAGAGAGATCGAGAGAGAGAGAGAGAGAGAGAGAGAGCGAGAGAGAGAGAGAGAGAGAGAGAGAGAAAGAGAGAGAGAGAGTGCGCGCGTGCTGACGAACACTTCCTGGATTCATTATTTACTTTCTATCTGGGTCGCAGCGAGATGTTTTCAGACACTGTGGCTTCTGCTGAGCTCACAGAACAACGAGACAAATCTGGACATTAAAATAACACATACTCTAACAAGCACCTATACTCCATGAAATATTGTGCATCGTACAAGGAGACAATACTGGTGCGTTTGTTAACACTGACGCCAGAAAGCGTATGCACGTGAAATGACGTCATTCGATATTTTTATCCATGGCCGCTGTACCTGGCTGTCCTATGGCAGATAGAATTGTGCCAGAAGAAAAACACATGAACATGAATTTGCGATTCGGAAACTAAAAACTGAAGGATCTATATATTACTGTGTACTGTACATGTTTCACATTTCAAGACTTCAGTTGTCCAAAAGCATTCATAAATGAACTTTTAGGACAGAAAAAATAATCGTACAGTAATGTGATTTGTTCTGTATGCATGTACACAGACACAGATACTCAAACGCTCACAAATATGAGTGGGTAAACACACACACACACACATTCTGCTGGGTGGGGCTTGGGTATATGAGATATTGGATAAAATTATATTAGTTTGAGGCCACATATCAAACTAGAGTACATCTAGTCAAAACACACACACACACACACGCACACACACACACACACACACTGACTTGTGAGTCATGTAGCTCTTGACGGGTGAAAGCTGTTGTCTGGTGAAACATATGTTTTTAAAAAGCAGTCATGTGTTGTATTCATACACACATAGGCTATGTTGGGAGCTGCACAAACACAACCACAACCATATACCCGGAGAGAGGAGAGAGGAAGGTTGAAGGATAGCATGTGTGCGTACGGGATGCATATACTGTATACTGTATGCACACACACAAATGCACGAATGAACAAACAGGCTCACACACACAAAATATGTCAATTGCCCCAAACCAATGCTTGATGTTTCTCTCTAGACAATGTTCCCAACTTATTAAATGACTGCAGCATACAAGTCATATGCACGCATACTGTATGTGTGCGTGTGTAGACAGATTGTAGTTTATGTTTCACTCCTTTGTTTTGCAGCTACCTAACGCTAGTCTGTACAGGGAGAAGGGGAGGGGAGAGATGGTGATTTTAACCCTCTCCTGTCTCTTTCTATCCACCTTCTTGTCTTTTGTCTAAACACAATGGACAGATTTGTGTCATGGTGTGCGCGTGCGTGTGTGTGTGCGTGTGCGTGTGTGTGTGTCTGCGTGTGTTAACACACCTGTGCTGACTGAGCACCACCTCACCTCCCCTCTTTAATCATGTCACACCTGGTCTGCCCCTCTTTCATCACAGCTGCACCTCATCTCCTCTCCTCTCCTCTTCTCTCCTCTCCTCTCCTCTGCTTTCCCTCACTGCCATCTTCTCCTCTTATCTCCCCTATATATTCATCTCCTCTGTTCTCCTCTACAGTCCTCTGTTATAACCCCTCTTCTCCTCTCCTCTCCTCTCCTCTCTTCATGTTCTGCCCACTCATACCCTCTCTGTTCATCTCACTTCCCCTCACCTATCCTCCCGTGTCCCACCTTTTCTTTCCTATCTTGTCCTCTCCTCTCCTCCCCTAACCTGTGACACTGGATTATATCTGGTGTTGGTCCCGGGCGCTGCACAGTGGCTGCCCACTGCTCCCTTGAGGGATGGGTTAAATGCAGAGAACAAATCGCTACATGTATGTGTATGTGACAATAAAAGCACCTTTACCTTTACCTCCCCTCCCCTCTCCTCCCCTCTCCTCTCCTCTCCTCCCCTCCCCTCCCCTCTCCTCTCCTCTCCTCCCCTCCCCTCCC
>JAODUH010000013.1:148468-168204 GCA_027564835.1 Typhlichthys subterraneus | reverse complement strand
ATATAGAGGTGAATAGACACTAGTGACTAGACGGTGAATACAGAGGTGAATAGACACTAGTGACTAGACGGTGAATATAGAGGTGAATAGACTCCATTCCTCCCATCCCCCTCAGGCCAACTTCTTTGACGAGTACCAGCTGGAAGGTGTGTCTCCGGAGGCCAATGAGATTTGCCTGGAGGTGGTGCCAGAGAACCTGTCCCGAGCACTGAAGACGGCACAGAACGCCAAGGCTGTGAAGGTCAAGCTGACCAAGAAGCACTGCCCCTGCTTCACAGTAGCTGCTGAGCTGGTGAGGCTGACCAGACACGCCAGATCTGTCTGACATGTCCGTCTGGGGAGCCGTCCATTGAAACTATTATAAAAGGGCAGGTGCTTTCAAAACATACTTGGCAGGTGATTGGTCGAACCTGTGAACCAGCACAGCCTGCTGTTAAATCCACTCCAGCAGGAGAAATGTCGGGAGAAGAGTGAAACCATATTTACCATTGAGAAAAGCCTTTAGTGCTCTAGTAAAACTGATGCTATAGTGCATCATCTACATTAACCTCTGTAGGACCCGTCATTGTTGTTAACAAGTTGTTTTCAAGTCTCCTTCATACCTAGCACGTAGCTAACCGTACAACGCTAGCTAGCTTTACCGGATTGGAGCACAATGTTTTCCAAGCTCTCCAGACTGATTGTCGCGGCAAAGTCAAAATGATGCTAACGAGCACATGGACAACACAATAGAAACATTACATAATGTGAGTGACAGACTATTGGAACACACTCCGTTAGTGTGGGTTTCCTCGTGATGTCCATGTCCCTGTTCCGCCTGCTCATTGGCCGGCCCGTGCTCCCCCAGCCCACCATGTGCAGTGGCAGCCGCGTGGTCACGCACGACATCCCTGTGGAGGTGATCCCCAGACGGCTGTGGCACGACTTCAGGGAGCCCGACATGCCGGACTTTGATGTACGTGATGGTGACGACATGTTTCCATAGAAACCTTATGGGGATGTGTAATTTAGACCTTACAGTCACATTTCAACAGCCAGGATTTATTCATCATTAATTAAACTTTCAGTTAACTTTTACTTATGTTCCAAATCCAGTAAAAGTCTCATAGTTATATGCAGTGTTTGTTGCCGTTTCTGTGACTTCAATATCAATGTATATGTGATGTAACAATGAAAGCATCACCTAAATTCATGCTGATCATCTGTGTGAGAGTATTATATTTATGTTAAGAAGGTAAACTATTACTTGTGTTTACCAGGTATCCATATATCTACCTCCACTGAAGACCATGAAGAATGTTGTCGATCGCATGAAGAACCTCTCTAACTTCCTGGTAGAACCTCTCACTTCCTGGTAGAACTGCTCTAACTTCCTGGTAGAACTTCAAACTTCCTGCAACAATTTAAGCAGTTTAATCATTTTGTACCACCTTCCTCTACTATTCCTGTACAGATGTACCTCTACCAGTATAGATGTACCTCTACTAGTACAGATTTACCTCTACTAGTATAGATGTACCCCTACTAGTCCTGTACAGATGTACCTCTACTAGTATAGATATACCTCTACTAGTATAGATGTACCTCTACTAGTCCTGTACAGATGTACCTCTACTAGTATAGATATACCTCTACTAGTCCTGTACAGATGAACCTCTACTAGTCCTGTATAGATGAACCTATAGTGTACTGAAAACTACCTCTGTGTGTGTATAGATGATTGAAGCAAACATGAGTGGAGAAATGAACCTGAAGATCGATACAGATCTGGTTTCCGTGACGACGCATTTCAAAGACCTGGGCAACCCTCCCTGGGGTGAAGTGGTCTCCTAATGTCCTCTCCTAGTGTCCTAGATTCATCTCTTTGTGTCCTCTCCTTGCACCCTAACCCCTCCCCCTCTGTCTCCAGGTGACGGGGGCTCCCAGAGGCCCCCCACGTCCCAGAGGGCCCCAGAGGAAATGGTCCAGGCCAGGTTGGACGTAAGGAGACTGCAACAGTTCCTCGTGGGCCAGCAGGTCAACCCCAGCAAGGCCATGTGCAGTGAGTGCTCCTCTCACTGTTCACGTAACACCTCATAACACCTCACATCACCTTATGCTCACTTTAATGTTGGTATTGTTAGTTCCAGTGTGTCAGGTAAAGGTTCAATTTGTCTTAAAATAATTGTTAGGACACCGTTACACAATTAGTCCTTGGAGTTTTTAAACAGACTTTCGTGACGTCATCAGCATTAGTTTTCACATCGTTTCTCCTACACACGGCTCACTACAATACTTTGCTTAGAAACTGTTAATTAACTAAAGTAATTTAACTGTAGGCTAGATTTCTTTTTAAAATCAGATAACTGCGATTGATGCCTACTTCTTACTGCTTATATCAAAAGCATTCTCTCAGGTATTATTCAGAAAAGGTGAATGTGCTAAATGTGCACTCAAAAAGGGAAAGCAAAGTCTGAACTTGAGGTTTGGGGGACAAACAAGACAAAAGTGATGCTTACTCAGCAGGGTTCCTCTTAACCACAGCAATTGAACAGAACTCACTTAGATTAGTGAGACTTCTAGAAATAAGCCTTGATTTTCCTTGATCTGGCTTGATGGAATACCACTTTAAACAGCCAGTCTTGTTTACTTTTCCTCATCGCAAGTTTAAAGTCCGACTTTGTCTTTGAGTTACGTAGTGATGTGCATGTCTATCAAATACCTCTCCTGTCAAGTAGGCGGATATTGACGCAGTTAGCCAGCGCTGTGTCCAAGACTTTACGTAAATTGAGACTACAGTATGACCGTAATCTCTTGTCCCCAGACATCGTGCACAAGCAGATCGTCCACCTCATTCTGCTCCACGAGGATGTCTCTCTGCAGTATTTCATCCCCACAGTTGCCTAGACTTTCCTCTGCTGTCATGCCTGTAGGGGCCATTAGGGGGAGCTCATACTTCCTGCTTAGGCTAAATAAGGCTGTTAAACCCCCTGATTGCCATGACCCAGTTTGCTGTGGTGAAGACATTTGTCTGACAGGACTGAATCACTTGGACTCCCCAGACATTCTTCTGGTGGTCCCCCAGGCTGAGGGTTCAGTGAAGGGAGCAGTGACTAGTTAATCAGCAGGCATGTTGGTTTCTGGGGTTGTCGTTTATCATTCCAATGTGTTAACATGTAATGTGTTTGCGCAACGTAAGTTTACATAACATTTTGTTCTCAAACGAGAGTTGTGTGCAGAATGTGAATGTTGGATCCAGAAAATGCTCAAGTTAAATTAAAGAAAATGACAACAAATGTAGTTTCAGTAAGTTTATTTCCTGCACATTTAATAGCAAATTAGAGAAAATCTATTATCAACTCAAACACCATTTGGAAGTAAAAATGAAAAACAAAACCACTTTTCTTGGAGTCAGCTCAGCTGCATTACAACACAGAGTCACCTGGAAAGTATTGTTCAGCCATTAGGGCTCAGGTCTGTTTGCTGTGCCTCCTACTGGCTGACTTACGACTAACGCCAAGTGAGTGCCAAATATAATGTCACGCCTTAAGTCAACATGTACCAGAACTTGTCATGATCTTACACCAGAGACAGAATGGAGCTGCTACCCCCCCAGTGGTAAAAAGAACAAGAACAGCATATAAAACCAGCCAGAACAGCCGTTGGCCTCAGCCAGTGTTTACACAACACCTTGTTGTCTGGACAACAGACGGACAGGACAGTCAGGTGGCTGGAGGAGAACAGGGGAACGCCTCCCCCCGTAGTTGCCACGGTGACACAGGAAGGGTCAACCTATGCCTCAGCATCACAGGGGTTGTTTCCTAGCAACAATACAACCGTGTGTGTGTGCAAGCAAAGCTACGGGTTATGGTCACAGCTCACACCTGCAGCCCCTCAGACCGGCCCGGTGGGAATAGAACCCACAACTCAATGCGTAGATGCCCCTGTGCAGTTAAACCCCTAGTCTCACGATGATGATGCCCCCCCTCCCCCTCCCGTGACGACTTCAGAAAAAGGCAAATCATTAAACAAAGTATCATTATCATAGATGCATTACCGTGTATGTGTGTGTATGTGTGTGCGCGCACGCGTCCAGACGGGTCAAGTTGACCAGTTCTGATGCAATTTCAGTTTGTTTCTGTAGGAAGGATCGGGTGCGTTCAATTCGATGCTCCCAGACCTCCCGGGAAGACGGGGCGGATAAAAATGTGACCCAGCTGGTGAGCAGAGCAGCGTCCGGTGCCAGGCGCTGGGCGGCAGGGAATGGAACCCGCAGCCTGTCACTCGTCTGAGCCCGCCGAGCGTTTCTGGTTCCGCTTGCGGGGGGATCGTCTGGGGGAGGCTTTGTCTGGGGGAGGGAGGTTCTGTCATGATTAACTAGTCACATGATCAAACTATTCACACTCTACAGGCTAATAGTTACACATCATACATGTGTTTCTCTGCAACACATTAGACAATCACATATGGAGTTATTTGAAGCCTGTTAGTTGAAACAAGCACATCACTTGACCACTCTGGAGCCTCCAACCAAACTGGATCAATGAATCAAGCAGGTGCTCAACTATTTAACATCAAAACCACAAGAGCACATCAAAAAGGTCAAGTCACATCAGCATTAGTCAAGCTACTTAGCAGGTATGATGCAGCTGTCAAACACAGCAGAGCACTTATTTAGTCATGTTTATATAGATCAGCAATTATTAGGTGTTTGAGAGGTAGAGCTTATGATTAGAGATCACTGACCCATCACTGCAGCTCATCAACATCAACTGATCAGATTGGGACATGGCATGAATAAAGAGTGATCGTGATCGCACACGTACACGTACACACACACACACACACACACACAGGAAGCCTCACCTCGACAACTCTGCACTGTGGAGGTGTTAGAGAGCAGGAGAGAGAGAGAGAGCATCATGAGACCACATGCTGTGCCCACCCAGCAGAGCGTGCATGTGACTGTGTGTAGTAGTGTTCCCCTAGGATGGAGTTGTAGCAGCAGAGGTGGACAAGCACAAGTAATAATTAAAAGAAATAAAGAGGCCGAATCCTCCTCTCCATTTCTTGTTAGTGGTGTTGGTGTGTGTGTGTGTGTGTGCGCGTGTGTGTGTGCACTGACATCTGGTTCAGGGTCTCCTGAGGGAAACGGGAACACTGGTGTTTGTGTGTGTGCACTGACTGATCTGGTTCAGGGTCTCCTGAGAGAAACATAGGAGAACACTGGTGTTTGTGTGTGTGCACTGACTGATCTGGTTCAGGGTCTCCTGAGGGATCCAGCTCATATCCACATCGTTGTGGCTTGATGTGCCCATCTCCACCTTGGGGGCGGGACGCCTCCTCTGTACACACGCACACACACACAGAGTCAGGTACAGCCAGGTGTGCCCAGAGGGACCTGTCAATCATCAGTACTAGCCCACGTTGTATCAGCTGTCTATAGATGATAGATGAGTTCAACTTGACAGAAACAAACTGTCTGGCCCAACGCATCGAGTCATTTAGTAGTCTACAGACACGTTTAACTTAATAAATCTGTTTTAAATTAATTAGCTAGCTAAACAGATGTCTAGTAGCTTATTGGGAATCCCAATCCCAAAATAGCATCTCATGACATCGCCATGGTTACAGAGCACCGATTACACGCTAGCGTCTCTTCACAAGGGTTCTAACACTGGCTTCAGGACGTCGCCATGGTTACAGAGTCACATGAGCGGGTGTGGTACCTTCCTGGACTCCAGCAGCTGGTGCAGCCCCACGACCAGCAGCAGACTGAGGCCGGACAGGAATACGTACATGAAGACCCTGGGGAGGTCAGAGGTCATTACACACAGGGAGTAGAGACACGCCACACCGGGAGGAGGGAAAACAAAGCAGAAACGTACGTCTCTCCATCCAGGCCGTCCTCCCTCTCAATGACGGTGACAGTCTGGTTGAACACAGCATCCTGGAACACGTTGCCCTGTGGGGGTCAGAGGTCAAGAGAGAGGTCAGGAGAGAGGACAGGGGTCCCATCAGAGCACGGAGGGCCCCCATCCCAGCGCCCCAGACTCACACTGACGTCCCGGTAGTTGAGGTTGATGACCAGGCCGAAGGGCCGCCCCCCCATGGGCTCAGCGGGGATGAAGGAGTACTCGAAGGAGGCCTGTCGGCCGGGTGGGACCACCATGCCCAGCTGGAGGGCCGTGAAGTTCTGGATGTAGAACTGGAAGTCCTGACCACACACACAAACACAGTGTTGTCATGGATACAGTACTCCCTGATGACAATAGTACTCACATCACTTTTAATGCATCGCCATGGTTACTGTGCTCTCGCTGAACATCTAGCATGTTCCCAGCCACAATACTACCAACAAGAGATCAGTATCCATGGCATGATGGTATTCACAGACACAGGGAACCAGTGATACCAGTACATTAACACACTGGTTGGACAGGAGACCAGTGAGACCAGTATATCAACACACTGGTTGGACAGGAGCCCAGTGAGACCAGTACATTAACACACTGGTTGGACAGGAGACCAGTGAGACAGTACATCAACACACTGGTTGGACAGTGAGACCAGTACATTAACACACTGGTTGGACAGGAGACCAGTGAGACCAGTACATCAACACACTGGTACCTGTGGGTAACGGAAAGAGGCATCCAGGGACTCGACCACAAACTCTTCTGAGCCCTTGTTGGTGAAGCCCATGAGGAACTTCACGATGTCGTTGGCAGGGAAGTCTGGAGAGAGACGGCAGACATCAAGACAAACAGTGGAGCAGGAAACAGTGACAACATGCCCCCCCCCCCGCTCAACATGACCTTGACAACAATGCCATACCTTCTCCCTTGACGAAGAGGATGGTGGTGTCTGCGTTGGGGGAGGCCTTCACCTCCCCGGCCAACGTCTCCTCTTCCTCCTCGTCCTTCTCCTCCGTCTGAGGGGAGAACATGTGTGGGTCAACCCCAGAAAACCAGCCAGGTGGGCGTCGAACCAGCAACCCTCCTAGCCACTCACCAGCTCTGTGTTTTCATCATCCTCAACCTCGGCCTCGTCGTCCTCATCCTCAGCGGTGACGTCATCCACCACGTCTTCATCCACAACCTCCTCGTCCTCAGTGGGGTCCTGGGCTGGAAGACACACAGGCAGGAAGACAGAGAGGCAGACAGACATACAGAGAGGCAGACAGACAGACAGGCAGAGGCAGGAAGACAGAGAGGCAGGCAGAGAGGCAGAGGCAGGAAGACAGAGAGGCAGAGGCAGGAAGACAGACAGAGAGAGATGCAGGAAGACAGAGAGGCAGACAGACAGACAGACAGACAGACAGGCAGAGGCAGGAAGACAGAGAGGCAGAGAGGCAGACAAACAGGCCCTCTGTAAATAGGTCTGGGTTGGACGTTAGCGGCCGTGATCACACAGGCAGCATGTAATTCAACACAGTAGTCCTCCATTATGTTACAGAGCTCACAAAGCTCCAAACTTCAACCCCACCTCCCATCAAACAAGGGAAACTTGCACAAAACAAACAATGTCCCTTTAAATATATTATATTAACTTTAAGTAAATGACGACCTAGTTAAATAGACGACAACAACAGAGGGAAGTGGAGGGATTCAATCCTTATGAATATATATATTTTTCTATCACATAGAAGCATGTTTGTGGTGCTGGAGGCCTGACGTTTACAAATACAAGACGCATGCCTACCAGCATGCTGGTCGACCAAAGAGCAACATTTCCTTTGGCTGGAAAGGTTGTAGCACACAAGTACGACTATTAATAGACTGGATGATTTAGGTGCACTTGCAGGGGTCGAATAAGATGCCGTGCTGTAATGTATGGTCACATGAGACACGTATGTGCCGTTCTGGTGGCAGGTCTCATTGATGACTAGGCTCACTTAGCCTGCTAGCCTGCTAGCTCACTAAGGACACGTCAGTCTAACCGGAGAGCTGCACATCTCTTTTTCACGTTAACCATGAACGGCCGGACAATAAATACCGATATGTTGTTTCTTATGACATCTGTTACCTAAGCTATACGCGGTGCTAAAATTAAATAACCAAATAGTGTCTAAAGCTTGTAGCGGCACATGTAAGTAGGGCCTTGGTGTTGCGCCGATACAGCACTCCCCTGCCGAAATGCCCCTAGCCTAGTAGCCCACTAGTATGGAGATAGTAGGCTTACCGTATTCACCACTTATAGATTTTAGATGCTTCACTAACCATTAAAACGCATATTGTGTAAGGTCTTCTGTTTATATGTCATTGTCTCGTGTCCTCCACAACGCGATTCCGTTTTAGGAATGAATCAAGTTCATTCTTAGTTTCGGGACGGGTTCTTGTGAAGGGGGACGTTTTCCCCACAACTCAGGCCCGTAACGGCTAGCTATCTGTTAGCCGCCAGCTAACGCGGGTCTCGGCTGACAGCAGCTCAGGAGCAGGCTCACCTCGGACCAGGACGACGGCAGGCAGGGCCAGCAGGAGCAGGAGCAGCAGCTTGGGAAGAAACTTCATCATGTTGAAGGAGCTCACTGAGCGTTCATGCACTCTTCTCTCCGTGTGTGTGTGTGTGTGCGCGCGCCGCGCTGCTTCCGCTCATTCAGCCAGGCTACAGTGCTCCTGCACATGCGCAGAAGACTGTGCTGACGTTGTTTTAACAAAACACACAGACAAGGGAGTGGCCTGCTAATAGTCATCATTAATATATTCATATACTTCTAATGTCTATGCCATAGACAGGCAACATAAATGATCTATCTATTCTAGAATAGAACATAATTTTTGTTTTGATGTCAGTTTAACGTTTTCATGTATTTCTAATATCAACATAGCTTATTCAAAAACCCAATTTTAGGAGTTTTGCAGACCAGAAAAGAACAAAACACAAAATGTCATCATTAAGTAAATGTTTTATTTAACCTACAAGTGACACACTGCAAATATACAATGCTAAACAAACAATAAAATATAATGTGAAATATTTACCGACATAACATGTAAACATGTGCTTACTACAATCTGATAACATACACAAATAAAACAAATACAAATATATAAGGATTTATACATTGACAACAAACTGTCTCATCCAAAATAAACATGGATAAAATGATAAACTGAGTGACATTATTTATTTTATTTTTTTGCATCAAAACTATAACATAACTAATGTGTGCTCTAAGTTATATGATGAAGTTAGGTTATTCAGCATTCTGGAAACACACACACAGCAAGACAATAACTCTTAAAATACAACTTACCAAACACAATTACATAAGAGAATGCAAACTATAGCTTTCATTTACATAGACAGATATTAAAGGTCCTGACGTACACAAATATGATCAATATTAATGTCACTGTTATTGTAGCTGGAAAGTACATTATATTTAATCACAAACACAGTGGCCCTCATTTATAAAACGTGCGTATGACAGTAATCTGTGCGTACAATAATTTCTACGCAAAGGTCGGCATTCATCAATCTGGACCGATGTGGACGTGAGCGGTGGCAACGATCAAATCTCACGTCAAGTCTCAACTCGTTTTCGAGTAATTTTACTTGCGGTGCAGCATAGTTGAGAATTATCTGTGAGTTGTTCTTAGACCATATTCTGCTTCTTGCAGGCATTTAAAAGTAGACATTCATTTAAATATAGGACGGCAAAATATTATATTTCGTAAGACCAGTGTTGTTCGCGGGAGGAAGCCTATAGCCTGCATGCCAGAGAAAGCAATATAATTTTGGTCTGTTCTGCATAGTTAACAGGTGTTATTATTTGATTATTCGATCCGACACTGACTATCTAGATAGTCTAGAATATCTAGATAGTCTAGAATATCTATCTCAGAGTAGCCCCAAACGGGGTCTGCTTTTCAGGTTGTCATGTTTTAAAAGCTAAGCACCACTTATCTATGATTTATGCATAAGAAATATAATTAAAATTAAGCAATAAATAAACTATCTAAACGTCTAATATTTATTATCTTTGTGAATACCTTTGAATTGTTTTAGGGCAGGCATTTAAGCATGCCAATGCATCCACATATTCATTAAATAGCCTATCAATCCATATCGGGTTGTTAAATATAGGCTACATAGATTATGCCAAAATATAATATTTTATCTATATGTAGTAGTTCAGGTTTCAACGTTATATTGATAAATGAGAGTCAGTGAGTTAGTTTGCCTGTCTGTCTGTCTACCTGTCTGTCTGCCTTCCTGTCTGTCTGTCCTCCATCCATCCTCCCATAACCCCCCTAGCCGCACCACTCCACATAGTTGGCAGGCAGCATGCCAGACCGGCACGTGCGCTGCACGGTGCCGTACATCCAGCCCTCGTCGATGGCCTGGGCGTTGACGATGACATCACCGTCCCGGAACGACACCTCGTCCTGGTCCTGGGCCACGTAGTCGTACAGCGCACGGCACACGCGCTGCAACGCATGTCACATGACGGTCACCTGCACGTCACCTGACGGTCACATGGCGTTCACATGGCGCACACACACGTCAAATGACACACATGCACGTCACATGACGGTCACCTGCACGTCACATGACTGTCACATGGCATTTACATGGCGCACACACACGTCACATGACGGTTACATGACACACACGCACGTCACTTGACGGTCACATGGCGGTCACATGACACACATGCACACGCGTCAGTCACACTAGCACCGACAGGCCGTACCATTGAGGTGGAGCTCGGGGGGGATGTGGCCGATCGGACAGATGACATGCTTGTCTGGTGCATGTAGCCATGGAGCCCCTGCTGTGGAGCCCCCTGGTGGTAGGCCCCAGGAAGTACAGGAGCTGGTAGAGGGGAAGAGAGAGAGAGAGAGAGAGAGAGAGACCATGTCAACCCTGACAAGGTATAGGACAGGAAGCCAGGATTCGGTTAGGAAAAATACACTTCACTTCAACCTCTCTCTCTCTCTCTCTCTCTCTCTCTCTCTCTCTCTCTCTCTCATACCTGTGACAGGTGTGTATGGTGGGTATGTTGTTAAATGCAGATACACTCCAAAATATCAACACATTGCTGGCAGGGAATAGAACCCCTAACCCTGACAGTGTTAGTGCCTTGCTCAATACAAAGAATAGAACCCCTAACCCTGACACACAGGGAATAGAACCCTCAACAGTGGCAGTGTTAGTGCCTTGCTCCACACAGGGAATAGAACCCTGAACCCTGCCATGCTCTGTGTGTACCAGGTGTGGAGGCTCTGCTGTTCTCCCAGAGGTCAGAGGTCACAGAGCTGACTGACTGCTGGGAAGGCTGCCTGCTCAGCCTGCGACTGTCCCGCTCTGACAGCACACAGCCAGAGAAACACGAATGAGAATGAGAGAGAGAGAGAGAGAGATGGAAGGAGAGAGAGAGAGAGAGAGAGATGGAAGGAGAGAGAGAGAGAAAGAGACAGATGGGGAAAAAAACATGTCAGCATGTGGACAATGAGTAAAAATATAAATGTAAGATGTGAAAACTTGACTGACAGACAGACAGACAGACAGTTAGACAGACAGACAGATAGCTTCAGAGACACCAGAGGGGAGGTTGTTGCTATGACTACCAGACATCCTGCGGAGACTCTTGGACTGAATGTTGTCCTCTACAGGGTCAAAGTCAAAGATGGACCCAGGGTCTGTTCTCCAAACCTTCAGGTCTTCACCAGGGGTCAGAGGTCATTTAGAGGTCACAACACAATCACACGACAGGTCAAACTTTGCTACACTTGTTTACAAATGTACCATGGTAACAGAGTCTGGAAGAGGGTGTGAGCATCAGGACCCACCTACTTGTTGTGAAACATGACTAACCTTGTAACCACATACTGTCTCGTGAGTGACAATGCGAACAGCCAATGGGAACCTACTGTGTGGCTGACATGTCCACTGACCTACGATGATGCCCGCAGGTTTCCTGTCCATCTGCACCACTTGGGGGTGGATCCCTTTGTTAAAGCCCGCCTCCCCCGTCATCTGATTGGCTCTCTGGTAGCGCTCCATGCAGGGGTCGTCCAGTCCCGGCGTAGATGCTCGACCACGTGCACGCTCAAACTCCTCATGGTACTTGGCCTGGTGGGGGGAAACACACACACACACACACACACACACACACACACACACACACACCTCAGTGTTGCTGAAGTGGGAGCACATGCACACACACACACTAACATACCTATACACACACACTCACACACACATCAGGGTGCATTTGGTCAGTGAGCAAAAACACACAACACAGGCAATAGTGCAGAAGTCCTTTATTAGTGTGAGCACACACACACATACACACACACACACACACACACGCAGACGCACACACTCACACACACACACGCTCACACACACGCAGACACACACTCAGCTCTGGCCTGATTGTTATTTGGGTGGCCGCCCACGATGCACGTCACACAGGTTAGCTCCGCCCACGCCAGAGGTGGGCGCCGTGGCAACAGGCCGCTACCATGGAGACAGAGTCCTGAGACCTCCTGACGCGGCGATACTCGGGCGTGTCCAGCTCTGTGCAGCTCCGCCCCCTTATGTCCTGCAGCCCCCGCCGGTACCTCACCTGCACACGCACACACACACGCACGCTTAGCATAGGGCTCGCTGACCTGGCACTATCATCGGCAGAGCTCAGTGTCCACTAGAGGGCGCCACAGCCATATGTTCACTATACTAATGGCAGTAATGTGCAACACAGCTGTTTACTGAATTAGATCTGCAGCCTGAAGCCTTGCACACGTCCCAAGTAATACTCGTCTTCAGCTAGGCAGCGTAGCAATATTCGTCCTAATGAAAGGTGGCACTGTATACAAACCAGTATGAATGGCACCACCGTGTTGGGGAAGTTGTGCAAACTCCTGTCTTAGCGGTTCATAACTTCTTAACTGGACGTACTTTATGTTTGGGTTGCTTTCAAGAAAAGCCCCGATGCGTAGTAGCCTACTACAGATATTTTCCTTAAATAAATCTAAATCGATGTTAATACTCACTTTGTAATTACAAAGTTAATAAATCGAAGCAATTTCTCTTGTCTTAATAGTAGAATCAGACTAGATATTAATGTAGGACAATGTTAAACTAGCCAATTTTAATAAACATCTAAAGAGAATTGCACATTGCAGACAGGTTTATTTTAGATTGGATAGGTTTCCGACCATCTGACATCAATATGAATATTTTATTTATGATATATTTCTGCTCCAGCTAAGAACTACTAAACTAAACTAGGCAATGCCTACTGCAGTATTAAAATCCTACCTCAAGAGAAGTACACATAACAAACATGATGTAATGTCAATTTTAGAACAGGAATATTACCTTTTTAAATTCTGCTTCAGCGATTAATTCCAACTGCAATGCCTTTTTAAAATCACGTGAAGTGACATGTTCATTTAAGAATGGTAGGTTTTCATTCATTCATGTTTAATTCACTCCCTTATAGATAAAGTTGAGAAGCTCTGCTATCCGTGAGGAACTCGGAGTAGAGCCGCTACTCCTTTGCGTCGAAAGGAGCCAGTTGAGGTGGTACGGGTATCTAGTAAGGATGCCCCCTGGGAACCTCCCCCTGGGGTGGATATATAATCTCTCCACACTGGCCTGGGTCTTCCCCGAGGCCTCCTCCCAGCCGGAGTGCCTGGAACACCTCCCAAGGGAGGTGATCCCCCAGTCAGAGCTTGCTAATGTGGCTCGGGAAAGGGAAGTTTGGGGTCCCTTGCTGGAGCTGCTGCTCCCGCGACCCGACTCCGGATAAACTAATGAAGATTAAAGATTATCAGTGCCAAGGCAATGCCTATTCTTAAAATATTCACAAATATGGCTTGCACATGTCCCGATCTATCCTTTCCAGCCGCTCTGCAGGTCATCTGCAGGTCATCTGCAGGTCATCTGCATGGTGTTATGTGGAGAAGACGGAATGTGCAGCAAGCGACCGATCGCCAGGCCACGCCCACAAGTTTGACATCATTCATGGCTCACGCCGCTCGCGCCGGTGTGGCTGTGTCAAGTGTAGACCAGGCTAGTGTGTGTGTGTGTGTGTGCGTGCACGTGCTCACAGAGCTGATGTTGTCCTGGGTCTGTCTGACCCGCTCCAGTTCAGGCGTGACTCCAACGCTGGTGGGCTTCAGCGCCCCCTGCCTGTACTTGACCTGCAGGACACACATTCATTACCCAGCACGCACTTCTTTCAGAAGCTCCGCCCCACACATTGGAAATGCATTGCAAAGCCTAGAACAGGTGTCAGCAAGAGCCCTTTTCAAATGTTCTTGTTGATCAGTGTGCCATATCGACGTTACGTTTATTTATGACATCACATCCAAATGTTATATATATATATGGAAACATCCACATCTGACGTTACTGGTACTATCCAGTCAGAGGCAGGTGGATGTGTGCTGCATGGGGGTGAGGATGCATGTCAATCAAACTACCTTAAAGAACAGGTCACACAACTGCTAATGTCCGTGAAAGACATTATTTGGCATGAGGATGAGAGAGTGCTTGAACACTTCCATAAACCCTCTCTTGCACACTTACTGCCAGTGTGCTATTGGTTAAGCTACAGTGTGCCCATGGTGGAACTGTGCCAAGGGTTGCTGACCCCTGGCCTAGGATATTGTCATGTGTGTTTGTTCAGCACGCACAGAGAACGCCTTGGTCAAAGTTAAATTGTAGTAGGGCTGTGTATTAGCAATAATCTGGTGATATTAAAAGTATCACGATACAGGGGCCACAATGCGATATATTGCGTTATATTGTGATATATTGCGATACTGTAAGCAAGGCGATATATTGCGTTATATTGTGATATATTGCGATACTGTAAGCAAGGCGATATATTGCGATATTTAATTGTCATAGCAATGCTAATGTGTAGCGCTGCTGCAAAAATAACAGAAACAGAAAATGTTTTCTTCAGATAGTAATTAGCTTCAAGCTAAATCTGGTAACAAGCATCTTTCCTCTCTTTTGAGGTTTACGAATCAATAGAGAAAGAAAAAAAACGTGATTTAGAGAACCAATACAGAATCGCGAACCAAAATATTGAGTATCATTATTTTCTTACACCCCTAATTTGTAGTCTTGTTCTAAGGTTTAGTGAGCTTTCCTCCTTTCCTACACCAACAGTGTAGTCGTTTAATTCCCACAGTAAAACAAACAGATAGCATCACGCTAAGGAAACCAAACCTTATTACCCACAACACACTGTGCTCTTAAAGGAGCAGTCTACACCGAACCCAAGTCACGTGAATCATGTCCTACATGTCTGCCACAAAGACATATAAAAACATTTAATTGCAGTGAATCTCATAATTATACCATGATTGTCAAAGAGAAACAGTCAGTTATATTAGAAAGGTCACATGCACTTGCATCCATGTTACAGTTGTTGCAGTATAGTTCATGTGTGGAGAGGTGTTGGTCAGCCTACGGCGTGGGTTAGGGTTAGGACAGAGCTACAGGGAGCCTAAGGCGTGGGTTAGGGTTAGGACACAGCTACAGGGAGCCTACGGCGTGGGTTAGGGTTAGGACGCAGCAACAGGGAGCCTACAGCGTGTGTTAGGGTTAGGACACAGCTACAGGGAGCCTAAGGCGTGGGTTAGGGTTAGGACACAGCAACAGGGAGCCTATGGCTTAGACTCAACACAGATGTATCAATCGGCCTTTAGGAAGGTCATTACACATGCAGGTGTGTGTGTGTGTGTGCTCACAGAGCTGATGTTCTCTTGGTTCCGTCGGACTCTTTCCATGTCAGGAGTGTCTGTTACAGCGGTACTGTGACCACCTGTCTCCCTGTACTGGACCTGAACATAATATATATATATATATACAGTATATACAGTATATATACATGGACCTACTGTATATATACAGATATACAACACACAACCCAGACACACAACCCAGACACACAGCCCCCAGAGACACAGCCCCCAGAGACACAACCCCCAGACACACAGCCCCCAGAGACACACGCCTGTGTGTGAGTGCATACGTCGCTGATGTTCCTGGCGTTCTCCCTGGCCAGGGTGATCTCGGGGGTCTCGGCCACAGAGGACACAAGCCCCCGCATCAGCTTGGAGTCCCAGCTGTAGCGCAGCTGAGAAGACACATACAGCCGCTTGAATGTTGCCATGGAAACACATAAGATCTAGCTGAGGCGCCCCCTCTGGCAGGGAGACACATTGCTACCATTACATCTGTATCGTATGTGTGTGTGTGTGTGTCTGCGTGTGTGTGTGCATGCATGCGTGTGTGTGTGTCTGTGTGTGGTGTGCGTGTGTGCGTGTGCGTGTGTCTGTGTGTGTGTGTGTCTGTGTGTGGTGTGTGTCTGCGTGTGTTTGTGTTTGTGTGTGGTGTGTGTCTGTGTGTGTGTGTGTGTCTGTGTGTGGTGTGTGTCTCTGTGTATGTGTGTCTGTGTGTGTGCGCGTGCGTGTGTGTGTGTGTGCGTGTTCTGACAGAGCTGATGTTTCTCTGGTTGGTCTTGACTCTGTCCATCTCTGGAGTGTCTGAGACCAGAGAGTAGCTTCCCTTCAACCTGTCTGCCTCTTCCCGGTAACGCTTCTAGACCAGACAGGCAGGCAGGCAGGCAGACATGCAGAGAGACAGACAGGCATCGTATTAACAGTATAGATCAACCTCTGGACATATTGCACCATGAGTGAGACAGTGAGACACCTGGCTGTAGACGTCCTTCAGGTAGGCAGCGTGGAGCAGCTCTGGTGTGTCTATCACCGACCCATATGAGCTCTGTGTGTGCTGAGACTGCTTGTAGGACCTCTGCCCGCACGCGCACACACACACACACACGCACGCACGCACGCACGCACGCACGCACGCACGCACGTACACACACAGTTGAGGAAAGATTTTGGAAAAATATCTAATTGTGATTTTTCTGACAGATATTGCGATTGCGATTTGATTCGCAATATTTTTTTAAGTCAAGATATAAGTTCAATATATATGTAACATATTTGTAACATGTTTTGGAGAATTACCACATGAGATGGCCTCAAAATATTAACTGCTCTATACTCAACTGAAAGATGAAAGCATAAAGATACAGGTTTAATTTCTTTAAGCATGGCTGTGTTGAATTTTAGGACTTGCGACAACAGTCCGTGCACTTTGGCAATTTCTTGATGATAATTAAGATTATTATTTTCTGAAAATAGTTTTTGCCAATGTTTAAGCTCTCTAATGAACTTGTCTTAGAGATTGGACAAGCAAATATAGGTATGAACACAGCCTGTTCATTGTTATACAGATAAATTAGTGATTTAGCAGGCATTAGTGTATTCTCATTAGACCCCTCCCCCATGTTTGATCCTAGAATGTCCCCTGTGGGCGCATCCTCCTGGAATTATAGATCCAGTATCTGCCGGAAGGTTGTGGGTTCGAACCCCGGTGTTGACCAACCTGTAAGCATCCTTGAGCAAGATGCCTAACCCCTAACTGCGTGTGTGAATGGGTGAGTGTGAGGCAATTCTGCAAAGCGCTTTGAGTGGCCGGAAGGTTAGAAAAGCGCTGTGTAAATGCATCCATTACCATTTACCTGGCTCAGTAGGCTGCTAGCATGGCAGGCTGCCAGGTGGGCGGGGCTCTGTTCCACATCAAGCATGGCCCTCCACTTCACCTGCTCCTCAAAGTCCCTATGGTACTCTCTCTGGGCGAGAGACACCGCACACAGGGGAGAGAGGGCTTGCGTCATGCTACAGCACACACACACACACACAGTGGGAGCCCTTATTACATGAAGGTTAGGCTGGACACGCTCCACTGGGAAGTGCTCACTGCCCCCTACTGGGCGTAGACCTCTGGCTCATGTTGAAACTAGTGAACAGCGCTGAACCAATCTGCGTTGTTTTTATCGCCTCATCTAGCGCTACCACCATTTAGAAACGCTTGATCTCACTAACCGATGCTGTTTGGACCCCCAGCAGGGTGGCTGTGTGACACTAATGCCAACAGGGTTTACACACCGTAATCTCAGCGACATACATTTAGTTGAGAGCATAGTGGGGCGGATGTAGGCTATGATATATTTATATTAGTATTAGGCTGCCGCTACTCGCCAACAGAATAACCTGTCTACTTCAATGCAAATATGTGCAAATTATAATAATAATAAACTTTGTTTGTATAGAACCTTTCATACACAATGTACAACTCAACGTGCTTTACAGTTAAAAACATCTGAACAAAGGATGACACACCAATGTCATTGTTTCATACATGCCTGGCTGACATGGACAGTTGTCTTCTCTAAGTCTTCTCTCAAAAGCCGCCAACCGCAAGCATCTCAGCTATGTTTACTCTCCTGGGGTGGGTTGAATTAACTTTTGGACGTTTCTCTTTTTAAACTACATTCAAAGACGTTTAATGGCATGTAGGCTTCTGTTTCCATCGACTGTGTCTAGCCTATATGTAGCTAAGCAACAGCAGAGCAAAAACCATCATTGTTAAAGTCGTGCAAGCCACAGGTTAACTCTGTTCCCTGTTTTATAACCATTCAGTCCACCACTGCCATATACGTTTGAACTGTAAACATTACATTGTCTTGAACGCAGCCTTATTGTATCACCTGCTGCTTATGAGTTCATGAAAATGCAACCTGGGCAAGAATGTGTGTACGCAGAGATATGGACCAATAGTATATGTTGCATATTGGTTGAACTGCACCAGATTAACGTGTGTGTGTGTGTGTGTGAGGGTTTGCTACCTCACTCTGAATCTTCTGAGCCTCTTTGGAGACCTTGTAGGACTGAGTTTCTCCAAACTCCATCTGACATCGACCCTTAGTCTTCTCATAGTCTTCTTTATACTTCACCTGCCACATACACACACATTAGATTAAGCCCAATTCTCATACAACTGTGTGTGTGTGTGTGTGCGTTTACAACCTGGCTGTGCAGTACCGCATTCTCCCTGTGGTGACGCTGCTCTGCCGTGTCAAGGGCAACATGGTACTGACCTTTAGACTGTTCATACTTCTTCCTGTACTCCACCTGCACACACACACACACACACCTTAAATGGTTTGTGTGTGTGTGGATGTTGGCCTAAGTAAGCATCCTCAGGCACCAGTCACAGAGGACCGCTGTCTGGGCCACAGAGGACCGCTGCCTGGGCCACAGAAGACCGCTGCCTGGGCCACAGAGGACCGCTGCCTGGGCCACAGAGGACCACTGCCTGGGCCAAGTGTCACATTGACGAGCAGCGCGACAGTTGAGAATATTTTAACTTTTATGCGCTAAAAAAACACCAGGCACACCATACCATACTAACCTTACCCATACACACACACACACACACACACACACACACACGCAGACAGACACGCACACATGCACACGCGCACACGCACGGACGCACACCATGTGTATTTCTATTCATGTGATTAAGCAGCTCGTTCCAGTTGACAGCATCCCATAATGAACACAAAGAGCGTTTATGTAACAGGCATGCACATGAGAGAGATGCAGGATCTTCTGCTTCATCTGGGTGAAAAGGTTACCATGGTTACAGCCACACAACAGACTGAATATAGAGAGGGCACAAAGGAACACATCAGTGTGTGTGTCTGTGTGTGCGTGTGTCTGTGCGTGTGTGCATGTGTGTGTGTGTGTGTGTGTGTGTGTGTGTCTGTTTGTGTGTGCGTGTGTGCATGTGTGTGTGTCTGTGTGTGTGTGTGTGCGTGTGTGTGTGTGTGTCTGTTTGTGTGTGCGTGTGTCTGT
>JAODUH010000013.1:117104-144185 GCA_027564835.1 Typhlichthys subterraneus | reverse complement strand
TGTATGTATATATATATATATATATATATATATATATATATATAAAAAAGTTAGGCTATACAGATATTCTTATTTCCCATTTAGATTATTAGCCATATGAAACAATCTATACTGTTACTAATAGAGATCATATTGTGACGGCATTCAATGTAGCTTCATGTGAGTATATGTACGGTAAACAGGTTTTTACCATAATTGCAAACATCCACCTGTAACATACGAGTATGAATCTTTCGCCAGCACCCCCCCAGTTGTTAGTGTCTTGCCTGTTAGCTTTAGCTAGATGTGATGACGAGGTAGCCAATATGGGAGTGCGTTTGTGCTCTGAGACCCGATTCGAACAGCTGAACACTTCTACGCACGTGGACGGAGTGTAGTTATGGTAACAACAAACACTATTACGCACTCACCCTGTTGGAAGTGGAACCACGTTTAGAACAGGTACCTAGTGCGTGCCACACGATTGTCATTGTGCACGGGGATTTCATAACAATGCGCAACTATGCATATTTGAGCTGCAAACATAGTGGCTAGAAGTCACTCCTAAATATATTTTCATGTTCGCACACCAAGATTTTTTGACGCATTTGTGAGTGAAATGGTGGCACTGTATGAAGGTATGAATGCTGAATGCGTCATTCAGTGACAAATCTTATGGCTTAACAGAAATTAGTGTAAAAATAATATCAGTTATTGAAAGAAAAAAAAGAAAAAAATAATTGTCCAGCGCATTTAACTAAAAAAGTGCACAGACACTGGAAATAGTGTGTGGCCAGCCGGTTAAGCCCTAATGGACAGACAATTACTCTGTATAAAAGATACCTTAGCATGTCCGTGCTTGCCAGTCTTGGAGGTTGACATCTCTACAATTTTGCACGGGCGTCCCTTCAGCACCACAAAGCCGTTCTTGCGCAGTGCGGAGCACTGTAGAGGGTAGGTACTGGAGGCACCAGACTCAGTGGTTTGGAAGTCAAGATCAGGATCTGCCATAGTGAGGGGTGCTAGGAGCGCTATAGGGAGAAATTGAGAGTTATGAGCTCACGTGGTATAGTATATTTATGTTTACAAGAACACTTGATCTATCAGACAAGTTTAAATTACATGCTGCACTGTAGATTCATATTGAATTTTATTAAAGAATTGTCCTTATTATCAATTAAACACAAGTTTTATATTGCAGTAAAGTTGATTAACAAATTGTAATCATATCCAAATGATCCATTACAATCTGTACAGGAGTTTCTTATGCATAAATACAAGCCTGCTTGCCATCTATCCATCCATCTATAAATAAATAATAACGTCCACCATGGCAGGAATACGAGTTAAAACATGCCATTCCAGTTACAAAATTGTTATTCTCATTTAAATTAATGTAAACAGATTACTACACCGATGTCCCAAGTGGTAGTGACACCACCTCTACGTTTGGCTGTCTCGAGGCTAAACAATCCACGTTATTCAAAATGTCAGCAATCGCTTACTTCAGCTCGATTTGACTTGTAGAAAAAATAGATAGTCATCGTCAACAGTCTTCTCCAGTAGCTGTCTGGAGGAATATCATGCTTTACATTACAATGTTGCAACGTCAACAATTGAACATGTTTTAAGATCCAGCCACATGTAGTTTACTTTAAAAGTTGTCTTTGCCATTACCGTAATAACTTCACAGAGCGGCTAGCATTTGTTACATTTAACAAAATGACGACATCTACATAATATAACGTCACCCGCAGCGACCGGCTGGATGGCTATGACAATGAATTAGTGTTGGGAGTTACTGTGTCAAATACACGCCAACGCGGCGCTTGTAAACTGACTCATGTGCGTGAACTGCAGCCCCGTTAGTTAGCTAACATAAATAGCCCAGTAGATGTTAGCTTAGCCTAGCTTAGCAGTTTATACCGCTGCTATAAACCCGCGGGCGACGTATTGTCAACAAGGACTGTCTTATTGTGTAAAGATATCATGCCTGTGCCAAATTGTTTCTTAATCTAGAGACAAAACAAATAGACGATTGACGATAAGGGAAACATTTGACGAGTGAATGACAAGCAACTTTAGCGGATCCCGTACGAGGCCTCGTGCCTCTTTGATTCGGGGCACTGTAGCGCACGCACCCACACCCATGTAGCGTGCATGAACCACGGCCAAAGGAACTGCCTTTGAACGCATTACATTTGAAAGAAACCACCACATGCCACTTAGTACATCACAGCGCCTGTTAGTTCAGATTAAACTACACCAAGTTATCAGCATATGCCGATGGAAAGAAACACGCGCCATGCCACACTTACCTTCCAAGAAAAAGAGGACCGACAACGCGCAGGCGCAATCAACTTTACCGCAGCATCCGAGGGAGCGAGGGGGGGTGACGGTTTATGTGTTCCGGTCGCCCAGAAAGGGTTGCCATGTCTGAGACGCACGTATGCTTTGTGTTGAATAGAACACCATTCATTATGAAAAACAACACATTAAATGTGAGATATTCAAATATTCAGCTAATAATTATGCTGCCACATTCATAAAAATAGGCTTTTTAACATAGCCCGTTATTTGATTATGCATATGCAAAAAAGAGCACCATAACTCTGCTTATGTACAAGGAAGGGACATTTATTATAGAAATTTAAACATCACAGAATGTGTTACCAGATTGAGTTTGTACTTTGATCCCAGTGATGGTGAAAACAAACACAACACACATGCAGTGTATGTGCAAGAGCGCACACACACACGCGCACGCACACTTTCACAACCACTTCACCCATCCAACCAGTCACCCATGTTATGTTCACGGCCAGTTACAAAAATTCAATACAAATACAAATAAAACCACAATAAAAACAATTTTTTAAGAAATTCTCATAGCTATTTGCTTTATTCTGTCGAAAGACAGCTAAGATTTAATAATAATATTTTGTCTTTCCACTAAAATAATCTGTAAAATGTAACGAAACGGTTTATATATATATCTTTTTTATTTTTTATTTTTCCTCATTGACACACATTTCTCACCCTGCCTCCTATTGATAGACAATTTGTCTATCATACAGAATATGCACACAGAATATGCTAGTCCTGCTACTATCAATCCAACCCATTTCTATCAATAATGGACTAACAACTAAAAGAAGTAGGCCTACTGCTTTTTCCCTTATGGCCTACTAATGTTCTAACTGGTAGTAAGAAATGGCTCATTGGTTAGAACAATAGCTTCTTAAACATAATAGTCAGTTTTAGCCTTAAAACTGGTCAATGGGGGTCCGTGAACACATGCCTGTGCCAAAAGACCCAACCTGCAGTTGAGTGCAAGAATGTGAATGGAAGGTCATTTTTCTTAATGTATTCGTAATGCATTCAGATGTTTAACTAAAGCATTAACAGTGTAAATGTTTAATTCTGGTCCTTGCTGAAGCTATCGTCTTTTCTTTTGGGCTCACCCCTTATCACCATACTTGCAAAACGTGTGAGAAGACCCAGTGTATTGCCTTTAACTTACAATTTTTAACTGACGATGACACAACAAATATGTCAACATGCAAATTAACTAAATCAACTTAACACATAGTTAAGAGTTATGAAAGGGGATGTTTTCAGGGCTTGTTCCTCCCCAACTCTCTACTCTCTTCACATCACTGATATGAAGTAATGAACAGACATTATACAGATATTTGACTGAAGCAAGAAAGACCTAATTTTGTCATTATTAATTTGTTCTTTCTCAGACACACTAGACAAGAGTGTTAGATTGCAAACACAACAAGAGTGTTAGATTGCAAAGTTGAGCCTGTCCCTAACACTAAAATTAGTATTTACATTAGTACAATGAACACAGAACAGCACATATAGCAATGGAGGACAGAAAAGTGAAACTATCATAAGATATAAGATTGGCAACTCGACTATGCCAATTTCTACTTCTGAGAAGTAATTTTTGTGTTATAGTTGCAACAATAATACAATATCTACAACCTTTTCCTTTGTCACCAGAAACACAAATTAAATACATGGTATCCTTATATCCAATGCTAGCCCTGATACACATCATTCACTCTTGTATGCAGAAAGTGCAGAGCCAAACTTCATCAAAAGTATATTTCATAAAATGTGGCCGTTTGTTTTGGCAAAGATAACAAACAGGACAAAAGGACAGGAACAGTAGTTTAACTTTTATTGGCATAAAGCTGCTTGGTTGATTACTGTACTTGTAGGCTACCTGTGGATACTAAAGACTTAGAAAACAGTCTTGAGTATTGTCCTATGTGATATACAACATGTAAAAAGGCTGAATTATAAGAATGGCACCATAGATGGAGAGTGACTCCTTTTCTCACATACAAGAGCATATTTCAGGGGAATTACAGTACCTGAAAACCACTTTGTCAAGGATGCACAAAACAATTAAACTAAACTGCTTATTAATAGGATTTGAGTTGCTTCCTCTTTGTGTAGAAGGTAAAGCACGATTTCAACAGCATTCCAAGATAGTCATTTGAGACTTGACTGATTAACTCAGAACTACTAGCCTATTAATAGATCATATGAGGACACCCAAGTGTCCACTTCAGTCACAATCAAATATAAAAAAACAACAAAAAAAGAGCAGTCCACAGAGCAAGAAAAGTTTGCCACCTTTTTCAGACATGGCCTATTTTCTTTGTCTAGAAGGGACACTGCTTCCCAGCAGTACGCAGGTAACCACTAGCACCCCCTGTGGACGGAGGAGAGGTTTGCAGGTGACACGTGTTAACGCGTTAGTACAAGTTGTGGGCGCATTTCTAGCCAATGAGTCATTCAGTGATCCTCCCTCCTCATCGTTTTCTCATCCATTCTTTGTCCGGTCACCCCTCCATCCTCCATGGTGAAGTCTGGAGAGAAGAGTAGGGCTGTGTTTTCAAGGGGATGGACATTTACCAGTTCATCATGGAGCTTCTGTTGAGGGTCATGAAGAAGACTTGGCTGCTGCCTCCGGAGCGCACAGAGGCAAAGAACACCTGAGACACAGTAACAGCATAATAAACGTTTGTGACATCTCTTCCTCTGATTTGTAAACTAACCCAACTATTAAGTGAACTAGTTCTGAACCTATTATAACAGCAGATATCTGTGGTTTCAATCGTGTAATTTGGCGGACGTTAATCCAAAACTATTTACAACGAGTATAAGTATTACAAGGAGCAGATAGGGGCTCAAGGATGCTTACAGGGAGGCCAACTATGAGCCTCGAAACCCATAACATGCTAGCTCCATAATACCCAGACCACTTTCTTCAGAGGTGCATAATGGTCTCTATGTCCATAAACAGTAGGTAAAAAAAACAGGTCTAGCATAGTTAACTATTTCACTAAGAAAAGCTTCAAGAGATGTGTGTGTGAGTGAGTGTCAAACATACTTTGTCATTCCTCTCAGACAGGAACTTCAGTCGCTGAGCTCGCTTGTGCATGAAAACTCCATCGAGGTGTCCCGTCTCCACGGAGCGGATCTCGATGGCCTTCTCTCCCCACCCCATGATCTGGTTGGAGTGGATGTAGGCTGCAGGTGTGTGGGAGGGACAAGGGGACGCACACAGACACACACACAGACAAAGGGTTGGACGGGAGAGGGCTCACTCAGGCACAGCTTCACACCCAGGTCACGGGAGGAGATTATTGCAGCAGTTTCTACATAATAGTTTAGCTACCCTCTGAGCTTGACGACTGATTTGCAGCGGTGCGAGGCTTTCAGCAGTATGGGTGTGATGGTAAGCTGACAAGGAATGGAAGCATAACGTGAAGGATATTTGATTCATGTTATTTTAAAGGCAGCGACCAAACGCTGATGGATGTAGGCCGCATTGGTGCTGGCATGACTTATCATTGATTGATAGTTGCGCATTCATCTTGACAATATTATCTTGTAAACAGTTGTACTTTTCTCTTGTGAGGCAAGAAATCTACACATACTTAAATGGTATGTTTTGTATGAGATGTACGCAAAGGCACATTATTCCCAAAATGTGTTTCCTGGAGGATAGAATATTATTATTATTATTTGTTGATAATTGTCTCGTATCAACAAGTAACACAAAACTCCTAATGCTTCAAGATAGAGTTAATAATGAAAAACACAGTAGTACATGTTTAATCATTCAGGACATTGTACTGTGATGTGTGAGAATCAAAGGATGTGGGTTGGAAGGGAAATTAACTATGACATCCATCCTTAAAGTGCCATAGTCTGCTAATCACAACCGTGCAATGTTTCCTTGGTACGACATTTGGTATAATATACAATATTAAATAATACATTAAATTAGGGTGAATACCCTTTTTGTTTTTACACATCTATCAAGACAAGGAAACAGGCCACGTTCAAATTAATAATAATAATAATAATAATATAACAGTGGATGATACTGAAACAAAAATGGCTTCACAACAAACACGGTCAAGACTACAAGAATCAAATTAGCCAGCATATGACACACACAGACAGACACAAAGACACACAAACAGGCATACAAGCAAACAGACAGACACAGACAGACAGACAGACAGACAGACAGGCAGACAGACAGTCAGACACGCAGACAGGTAGACACACAGGCAGACAGACAGACACACATAAATGCAGATACGCAGACAGGCAGACACACAGATAGGCAGACAGAATAATTCCTCCACACAGTGAGGGTTATAGACATTAAAGGACAGTGCAATAATAGGTTTGAAGGAAGGTGTGTTAGTACTGATAGACTCTAGCGAGAGGCTCTAGGGAGAGGCTCTAGCGAGAGGCTCTAGTGAGAGGCTCTAGGGTGTGTTCTTGTGTGTTGTGTGCTAAAGCTGTATCTGTTGTGCTGCTGGCGGATAAGCGTACAGCGTGCATCAGATGGAGACATCAGATGGTCCGTGCGGAACACTAAGGATAAAGAGCCTGTCAGTCTGCGGTGACGCGGCTCGCTGAGGCCTTTCAGACAGGTGAAAACGAGAGGAAGGAGTGGAAGCTTTGCAGAAGAGAGTGAAGATGACGGATGACCTGCCCGCTCCATATAAGAGAGGCCAGAGGTCAAGTGGGCGGGCGGGCTTTGGGTCAAGCCTTTGTAAGGTCAAGAAGAGAGCCGACCGGTTGACGTACCGACGGAGGTGGGCATCTCGCCCCACTGCAGCACCACGTCCTTGGTGATGCGTCCGTAGGTGTTGACGTAGACGCCCTCGTCCTCGTAGCACAGCAGCATCTCCATGCCGTCCGTCTTGGGCAGAACCACGATGGCGTGGGGGGTCACCTGACTCTGAATCTGCCGGACAGGGGAGGGGGTAGGGGGGGAGGGAGGGGAGGGTGTCGGAGGTCAGGCTCTAGCATGGGCGGGGTGTGGTTTGGTCCTCTGTCTCTCTCTCTCTCTCTGTTCTCCCTGTCCTGGTAGTGGTTTGCCTGGACCCCTCCCACCCAGGGTCCCTGGGATCTCTCCCCCCCCACCTAAAGAGAGAAACTGCTGCAACAATATAATCCCCACCACCACACCCCCGCAAGACTCCCGTGCCGTGGATGCTGTGGCAACAGACCCGCGCGTGGCACGGTGAGCATTGGCGAGACACTACTCCTATTTATATTATATAGTTCTATGCACTACTCATGCAAAGTGACCGCAAGGCAGTTGTCTTGGCAACAGAACTCCCCAGCCCCTGAATACAGTACGTGATGCACGCACGCACACACACATACGCACACACACACATCCACTCCTTAACCTTACATGGGAGGGGATGTAGATGTCATAAGGGTTCCCAGAATCCACATCGATTACATGGAAGCCCACACTGGAGCCATAGATGACCTTTAACCTTTGACCTTCTTCCACAGTCAGGTCAACCAGCTGAGGACGGTGCTGTAGGTCTGTAAATGACTAGTGACAGAAAGGCAGAGAGAGAGAGAGAGAGAGAGACTATTTGTTAGTTGTATGATACATTACCTGCTCCAAACGCTCAATGTTTAAACCACACCTGTCCCAAATAGTAAATACTGCAGCTGCCAAAATGTTCTGTAACCTGACCCAACCTATTACACCAGGATCACAATTTCATTAATGGAGATGTCTGCATATGCAACAATACACAAAACAACAAAAAATGTATGAAACGACATGGCCAACCACCCAGGTAAACAAACGGTATACTTCAATGAATATGTCTGTATGTGCAAATGAGAGCTTGTGTTGAACCAGGTGCTGTCACTACATGCACTGAAACAGCATGCCTGTCGCAACAGTATCCTGATGAAATGATATCAAATTATACACAGTACAAGGAAGATGATGAGTCACTTGTAACTCCCAAAAACAATATATTATTAAAAGAACTCGGTTGGTGTTTCACTTGAACCCAACCATTATGTTTTAGCTAGTTTCACAGGGACACTGCGCTGGCTAACTGCGTCAATACTCACCTATTGACAGCAGAGGCATTTTGACTGACATGCACTTCAGCTAGGATCCCCTCGAAAATGAGATGCTGCATCTCAAGGGGCTATCCTTAAATAAAGTATTCTACTAACTACATAACTCAATGACCAAGTCGAACGTTACATATACAATGAGGAATTTGTTGGAAAACTTAAATGACACGAATCTGGCTGTTTACATGTCTTGAAAATCTGTCAAATTAGATTTACATTTATTATTTAAAAATAAATATAACATGTTAAATTAGTAAATATTATAAATTACGTATACATACTTTTGAGTGACAATGCTAACAGCCAATGGAAATCGACAGTATCACTTTGTCTACGCTACACTACGTCACTTATGTGACGTAGTGCTAATGGACAAACTTTTTCTATATGCACATATCTGGCAAACTATCCTATTAAATTTGGGTTAAACTTGTCTGTACGCTTATGATGTTGTGATATTACATATACTGCAAATCACTGCTTATATACATACTGTATACATATTGATAGTGTGTGTGTGAGTATTTTTCATTTTACCTTAAAAGCCATAAACTTGTGGTAGGGTTTGGGGGCCCAAGCATAGATCTCTACAGCATTCTTCAGGGCAATCACCAGGAATTTTATTCTCTCATACTTCACTGTAGAAGTAGGGCAGAGATTTTAGATGGAATTATACAGACCATGCACTCCAGTATGAAGACATATCACACACACAGGGAAGCACATACCAACTTTGTAGTGCACACAGCCCTCCAGTTCTCCGACTGTAATCCAACCCTGTTTCTTTTCCACCTCTGGGTCGTTATGTAAGATCCTGTTCCTCAACCAGGACAGGTAGTAAACACGTAGCTTGTTTTTCTTCCCTGTGAAGAGAAACATCACATTGACAGTTCAGAGACACTAGACTGTATAAGGACTTTGGTTCGGCTGCTTCACTGACAATGTGACTGACAATGACAGGCCCCAATGGAACTCTCTTCGCTACACTACACTTCCACTTTCCCCAGACATAATATTCACATCCTGGACAGATCCTCATGTTGTTAAAGTGGCGTAATTGTACTCACTGTAAAGTCACTTTTGTTTAAAGAGTCAAGGTCTGTGTTGAAAAATCCCTGATAGGGTCTGATTATTTCTTATCCCCTGTTAACTATGTATCAGAAATGTGTTACAATAAAAGCTACATTCTCCTTGATGGGATGGGAATGTGGAACTATATTTGTTCTAAAATTCATGTTGTCATAATTCATACAATCATTATCATTGTTTTATTCTTTATTCCAATAAGAACACTTATTAATTATAGCACCTTAATTCCCTTTTCTCAAGAAACATTTTATATTATACATAGATGACAATCCATATAACGGTCGTTTCTTTGGCCCTCTGTCAATAGTCCAGAGCATTGAGTGTCTAAACCCAAAATCAGCATGTATAAGATGACCTCTAACCTGAGATGGTGACAAGGACGTTGAGTCCCTCCAGAACATCCATCTGTTGGAAGCGCCTTCGGTTTATCAGGTTGTAAACTTTCCCCTGACCGCTACGATCCAGTAACATCAAACCATTCTCTGTTCCCACCAACAAGTTCACGCCTGCATAAATACGATTATTCAAATTATAATACACATACAATACCATACAAAACATTATAATAATAAACAGAGCATGGGTCAGAAAAATAATATATTAGTATTAGTATTAGTATTAATATTATTAAAGGTGGAGTCAGCGATGCTGGAGAAAGATTGTTGATATTTGAAGTTGATATTTAAACTTGGAAAAAACACCTCTTCCCTCAATGCCATAGAGGTGCTCCCTCAGAAGCTCCGCCCCGCCATTGCCAAGGCTGAGATAGTGTTGTGTGGTGGTGCAGTCTGCACCAATTTGTTTTTGTGTTCCCATTTACGCAGCCAGAGCTGTACAGAAATGCAAGCACACATATAGAACGGGCAGTTGCGGCGATATTCACTGAATTTGACGCAAAAGCACATCAGCTCTCAATCGCTGACTCCAGCTTTAATGCCAGTAGTAGTCTTTTCCTAATGTGTCTTACCCCACAGCGCGGCGCACAGGATCTCAGAGTTGAAGCGTTTCTTGTACTTGCGGATCTCGGGGGTATCGCTGTGCGGTCTGATGTTGGTGGGGTTCACGTTGACCACCGAGATCTTCTTGGCCTCGTTCAGCCTGGCTTGCTCCTGTTCCTGTCTCATCAGCTCGTCAGCGAACAGCGCTGTGGGCCGACAGGATATGACGTCAGTGTTTACCGGATATTACTTTAGTATGACGTGACATATCCTATATAATGACTCGTGATATGGTTCATTATACATTCTTTCCAGAGTAGGCATACCTGATGCAGAATTTTCATCGTCATCTTCAGTAGGGGAGGTCCCGTATACCCGAGGATCAACAAATGGCGTGAAGGAAGCCTTGGAGCCACTCCCACTCCCTATTCCATACTGTCAATCAAATGAAGCAGAATGTAAACATTCTGAGGGGTTGCCAGGTTGGAGAAAGTACACTCACTATCTTACATTCAGGTTACTGATAGAAACAACATAATAGAAACGTTGAGATAGAAGTGGTAAGGTTTCACAAGAGCTGTTTGGCTAGGGTCTCGCCACACTTACAGTAACCTAGCACGTCGATGTAGCCTGCCAAAAATGTATCGCTATATTGTACGGCTGTTTCATAGCTACCGTTGCTAATGTGCTGCTAATCTAATCCTCACTGGTCAGTTATCATCGGCCCATCGCAGGGTCAACTACATACACACACACACATTGACGCTTATCTCGAATTATCCTCAGCTGAAAGTCAAGGGGGTTAACAGAAAGATTAGGACCCAGAACAGACTTCACACACAGGCCCACAAACGGTAATCAACATGTCACTGTAGTGTAGCAGATCATGCTGTACCACAACATGTTATAAATCAAGCCCACGTTTCACATTTGCCATCAATTCAATTGACAACAATTTTATGTGAGCATGACACCCTTATTACCCATTAGAGGCAGGCAGGACAGACGGAGACACAGGACAGAAGACTGGTATGAGACAGTGGGGTTAGAGCAGGTACAGAGACACGGTTCAGATGAATTAAAGCAAAGCAGAGCACAAGTATCCCCACCCCAGCTACTGTGACTGTTAAGTGAATGAACTCAAACAACATACTTAATGATTATCTACCCCCTGTGTAGACAAACACAAAGCCATAGATTATAATGAAAGTGAGTACATGGAAGCCCTGTAAGACTGTAACTGTGATGAGGTTTCAGCAGTAAGGCTGTTAACGATCAGCTGTACCGGCATCGCGTGTACCGTAAGCGAGACTGCTGTCAGACTCTTGTGTTTAGGTGGAAGGGGGACAGTGTTAAAAAGGTCATAGGTCTCTCAGGTTTGCACACAGGGCAGCAGGACTCAAGTACTAGCGGACAAGGCAGAGAGGCAGAGGGGTTTTCTAGGGACGTGGAGGAAAACTAGACTGTTGGGGGTGCTAACAGAAAACCTACTTGGGCCACAGAACCATCGCCTTGAGAGACCAGGGTAGAGGGGCTTTGCTGCACCAAATCAGGAAGATTGGCGTTGCCAGGGAACACATTAGCGTTGCTAGGGTAACCATTGCTGGCGGCGGAACTGCGCCTCCGTTCACAGTGTTTCTGTAAGAAAGAGAGATTGGCCGGCTGTTCCAGAAACGCTGGGCTGAGCTACAATTGGCAGGACAGGTGTGGAGGAGAGGCGGGGCTTAGTGTAGACGTGTTATAACGCTACACACGCACATACACACACCTGCTGGCATTGCGCTGGGAGAACAGGTAGCACAGGACAACTGAGTCCAAACAAACATTACAAAACACATGAATGTGTCACATGTACGGTACACACGTTAGCTAGCACAGCTAATCACGTGTCACATGTACAGTACACCGTTAGCTAGCACAGCTAGTTACGTGTCACATGTACGGTACACACGTTAGCTAGCACAACTAATCACGTGTCACATGTACAGTACACACATTAGCTAGCACTGCTAATCACGTGTCACATGTACGGTACACCGTTAGCTAGCACAGCTAATCACGTGTCAAATGTACGGTACACACGTTAGCTAGCACAACTAATCACGTGTCACATGTACGGTACACACATTAGCTAGCACTGCTAATCACGTGTCACATGTACGGTACACCGTTAGCTAGCACAGCTAATCACGTGTCAAATGTACGGTACACCGGTTAGCTAGCACAGCTAATTACATGTCACATGTACAGTGCACACGTTAGCTAGCACAGCTAATCACGCGCCGGCTAGAGGATTATCCTCTGACACAGGACTGACACTGCGATCTCAAAAGGTTGCTCACCTCTCGCATCATCAGCGTGCTGTCTTGGGAGCTGTTTCCATATGAACCACCCTGCGAGTCGTTATGGCCTCCCATTATTCCAAAGGCCTCACTTGCCGTCTGACTGGCAGCCGGCCTGAAAAAACAATTTATTTCTACATGTAATTTATGCTATTACTTATGTCATTTGTTTTTATTTGTAGCTTTGTCAATCTTAATATTACTGATTTATGGCACACATGTTTTAGTTCTAAATTAATAAACAGAATGATTGAATCTAGTCCAAATGCTTACATAATGCGTGGTATGTCGCTGACGGCCACGGTGCCATCATTGGTCCCGCCCTCCCCCTCATCCTCGCTGCTATGAGACTCCTCACTGGACGAGGAGTAGTCTGTCACTTTGACTGGCGGACGGCTGGTCTCCTCCCCCTGCCTCAGCTCTCTGAGCTCTCTGGCCAGAGCGGTCAGGTCCTGGAAGTCACACAGGCTTGTGACCATCTCTGACTCGCTTGTTCATTGCAGTGTGTGTGATGTCAACGTATGGACAGTATGGACCACAATTGTGGTCTGGTTGACTACATACAGTATATGACATCAGCACATCACATTAGATACATACATTAGATCTTTGAACACTTTTCGGCCAATATCATTTTCCATGTTGTTGCTGATATATGGACTGTCCACATTTGACGGGAACATTTAACATTTGTGCAAGACAAGAAAGGAAAGAAACTACAAAGAAGTCAAACTACATATCCCATCATGCCGCAGTGACATAAGGTCAAAAACAGACGGTAAAAGATCAGAAAAACATAATTCCTAAAAACCCTCTCCAGGACATTCCGTAACAAACCATATGGGTCGTAAATCACAAAGGTGGCATGCACGTGAGCGTGCATGGGAGGATGGGCGGAGGAAGGGGGGTGATCTTACCAACTCCTCCTATAGTGACGGGTAGAGGTGGTGTGAAAATGGAGCAAGAGAGGGGGAGAGAAGGAGAGAGAGGGAGAATGAATGAGGCAGTGAAAGTTACAGTAAGAAGTCCCACAGCAGCAACCATCCAATCCACAGCCACCCCAATTAGCAACTGCCATCCAATCAACATCCATCCTATGAATTAATAGCTATTAACAACAGCCAACCAAACAACAGCCACCTATTAAAGACAACCAAATCACCGCCACAAGGGGGATTTGGCAGAGATGGAGGAACTGGGTGATAATGGGTGCACATGCTAAATAATTATTATTGATGATAATAATAATAATAATATTATGAATAAGAAGAATAAGAATAAGAAACGGGTGAGAGTAGATAGGTTCCTACATTTTAATTTATAAACTGCATGTATCTGTCAATTTTCCAAATTCAAACTCCCGATACATTTGTTGATTTTGTATGAAATTGGATTAATTTGACATAAATCAGATTGTAGGAGGTATGTAGGAGTCCTGGTGTACACAAAACTGAGGTGTGTAAGAGAGTGAAACAGAGAGAGTGCGAGATAGAGAGAGAGAGAGAAAAAACAATTATGCAGGCAGAGTCCTTTACACACCAGGGACGAGATAAATCAGCGCCTGAAAATGTCAGAGTCGTTACACCACCTGTTGTCTTTAAACGCCACAAACTACATCGTAGGCCAGACGTTTATAAAAGAGAACCACTGCTTCAACACTCTGACCTCTCCCTGGATGTGTTAAGGCTTTCAGACAGAGAGATGCCACTAACCTCGTCTACTGCTTTCTTATAGCTCTGAAGGAGGATGAGAGAGGAGGAGGTGACGAAATGGGAGGATGGGAGAGGAGCGGACAGGACAGATAAAAAGAGGAGAGAGGAAAAGAAAAGGATCCAGGAGGACAGATTATATTTCGAGGTATAGGGGAAGAAATCACAAGATTGGAATAGAATGAAAATTACACAATGATTAGTCCACAGAAGACATACAGTATGAATGTGTGTGTGGGTGTGTGTGTGTGTGTTAGAGCTTGACATCTCTACCCGAATCCGTCGGGACCCGAAATACAGTATGTGAGACCCAACGTTCTCACATACTGTATTTCACCAGGCACGCCGAGTTCAGGATGAATTTACTAATTAAAATACATAATTTGCAGTCGTAGCTCATTCAGATCTGTTGCAGCGGCTTGCCAACCCGGTTGCATCCCGAAGGCCTGCCTTTTCCCCTCGTTGATCCATTGTTATTTACAGAGAAACGCAAACATGGATGCTGCTGAGGAGGCGAATACGTTTATATAGCCTCTATAGGCTTATATTTGTTCCAAGCTGTTTTAATTCATAAATAACATTGAAAACATTAGAATGACTCCTTTTCTTGCCTAACCTATCCTACAATAGGCTATACGGTTTAGGTTACATCTCTTTGTTTATAATTTCTATGACAACTAGCGTGTTATTTCATTAGCTCCTGGCTCAACATCGAGGTGAAAACAACGTTTCTCTTTTCTTTTAATCAAGTACCAAATGAGTCAGCAGCACTCTCTAGACTAGAGCTCACCATGTCTAGACACGCGTCGCTGTGCGTGATCAGATGGCGCACCAGGGCCCAGGAGAGTTGTAAAAAAAAAATACCTGGCTGTAATCGGGTTCGGGTTTAAAAATCCAGACACATGCGGGTTCGGGTCGGGCTCAGACAGAATTGTGTCGGGCTCGGTCCATGATGTCGGGTTCAACTTTTCAGGCCCGATTCAAGCTCTCGTGTGTGTATGTGTGTGCGTGCGTGTCCATCGTTCTTATACAGTGTATAGCTCTATGGTGTGCACGTGTGTTTGTACCCCCTGTGGGTCTCACTCTTACGTTTTGGAGGATGTTTTGTACATCTCTGAACTGAATGTGATGGAAGCTCATAGCATAATGTGTGTGTACTCACTGCAGGTCTGCTGGGCCTGGTCAGCTCTCTCATGTCATCTTTGGTTTCCTGGGATGATGCTGTGGTACCTTCAAGCTTAGTGGCTGAACACACACGCACGCACGCGCACACAAAAACAAACACATGCACACGCGCACACACATGCACGCGCACACGAACGCACGAATACACACGCGCACACACATGCACACACACATGCACACAAACACACGCACGCACGAATACACACACGCACACGTACACACGCTGTCACAATCCACATTTAAAACAAATACTGATAACTGTCAACTGTCAGTGTGTGGTGTGTGTGTGTGTGTGTGTGTGTGTGTGTGTGTGTGTGTCTACCCCGTTCATTGGACCCCCCCTGGGAACTGGGGGTGCTGGAGTTTGAGGAGCTGCCACTACTGGCTTTCTTCGGGGGCATCTCCATGGGAACCCGCAGGTCTGGGTTGCTGTGGCAACAGGTACAAACACATCATGCCTCACCTTCCTACAGCTCGGTGTGTGTGCGTGTGTGTCTGTGTGTGTGTTTGTTCAAATTTGTTGCATTTATGTATGAATGCGTGTGTGTGTGTGTGCGCGTGCGTGCGTGTGTGTGAGAAAGAGAGAGTGTGCGTGCATGTGAGTGTGAGTGTGTGAGTGCATGTGTGTGCGTATGTTTGTACGTGTGTGTGTGTGTGTGTGTGTGTGGGTGTGCACCTTGCTCGTATCAGGCGTGCTGCAGCTGGCGGCCCCAGGCCCGGTCCGTTCCCAGGAGAGTTCTTCCTAATCAGAGCAGGAGAGATGGACGTGGTCCTCTGTGGGACCTGAAACACAACACACGCACACACATTCAGATTGGCTCTGGCGCCCCCTGCAGGCCCTTCCTAGTGCTACTGCTTTCAGTCATACCATCAACTGTGTACACACAACATTTACATGCAGACGCGCACACACACACACACACACTAATAGAAACAAGCTCTCCTTCCTTTATTCCAAGACCAGCACACAAACGTTGACAGGTAGTTAGATAGACAGGCAGTTACATAGACAGGTAGGCACTAGGCAGGCAGGGAGGTAGACAGACAGACAGGTAAACAGGCAGACAGACAGGTAAACAGACAGGCAGGCAGGTAAACAGACAGACAGGTGAACAGGCAGGCAGGTAAACAGACAGACAGGCAGGTAAACAGACAGGTAAACAGGCAGACAGACAGGTGAACAGACAGACAGGTAAACAGGCAGGCAGACAGACAGACAGACAGACAGGTGAACAGGCAGGTAAACAGGCAGACAGGCAGGCAGGTAAACAGACAGACAGGCAGGTAAACAGGCAGACAGGTAAACAGACAGGTAAACAGGCAGACAGACAGACAGACAGACAGGTAAACAGACAGACAGACAGACAGACAGACAGGTGAACAGACAGGCAGGTAAACAGGCAGGCAGGTAAACAGACAGACAGACAGGAAAACAGGCAGACAGACAGACAGGTGAACTAGACAGACAGGTAAACAGACAGGTAAACAGGCAGGCATGTAAACAGAGCGACAGACAGGTAAACAGGCAGACAGACAGACAGACAGGTGAACTAGACAGACAGGTAAACAGGCAGACAGACAGACAGACAGACAGACAGGTGAACAGACAGACAGGTAAGCAGGCAGGCAGACAGACAGACAGACAGGTGAACAGAGAGGCAGGTAAACAGGCAGACAGGCAGGCAGGTAAACAGACAGACAGATAGGAAAACAGGCAGACAGACAGACAGGTGAACTAGACAGACAGGTAAACAGGCAGGCAGACAGGCAGGCAGGTAAACAGGCAGGCAGACAGGCAGGCAGGTAAACAGACAGACAGGTGAACTAGACAGACAGGTAAACAGGCAGGCAGGCAGGTAAACAGACAGACAGACAGGTAAACAGGCAGACAGACAGACAGGTGAACTAGACAGACAGGTAAACAGGCAGGCAGGTAGGTAAACAGCCAGACAGACAGGTGAACAGACAGACAGGTAAACAGGCAGGCAGGCAGGCAAACAGACAGACAGACAGGTAAACAGGCAGACAGGTAAACAGGCAGGCAGGCAGGCAAACAGACAGGTAAACAGGCAGACAGACACCTTAGGCGGCATGTCCTCCTCCTGTCTCAGCCAGGAGCTGCGGTCCAGTTTGTCCAGTGGGAGGGGCAGGTGGGGCAGGGTAGGGGCGGGGGGTGTGTCTGAGGTGGGGTCAGAGTTCTGGCGGGGCATGGGGGGCCGCTGGGGGCTGGGGGACGAGGACAGACCATGGGGGTCCAACAGAGACTGGGAGCCCGACAGACCATGGGACTTTACCTGGACCAGGTGGGCCATCTGCACGCACACGCACACACACAAGCACGCAGGCACACACACACACACACACAAGCACGCACAAGCACGCACGCACGCACACACACACACAAGCACGCACAATCACACACGCACACACATACACACACACACACAACCACACATACACACACAGGAGGTGGTGCATAGGTTGGGGTGCAGGGTGGTGTTTTCGGGTCACAGCCAGGCAGCGGGTGCAGCAAGGGGAGGAGAAGAGGAAGAGACATTGAAAGAGGAGTGTCTCTCATGCAAACACACTCACACGTGCACTGGCTAACATCTCTCACTCAAGGCTTTCACACGCTGTCTTGGTGCTTCTTATCTAAACACTTGACAGAGACGCTAATAAGCAATATGGCTACAAACAAACCTTTGAGATTACATTATGAATTGGATGTAGCTCCAGATTAAGTAATGCTTTTTTACTGGAGCTTTTTCTTTCACTAGATGATCCTGGGGACAGGATGGTCTAGTGGTCTGGGTTTTGGGCTTCCAGCTGTAAGGTTATGGGTACAAACCCTTGTGTTGACCTACCTGTAAGCATCCTTGAGCAAGAGATATATTTAATGTAATTTGTAAGAATGTCATATTCTGTACATGCTTCAGCTATACAATCCGTAAGTGAAATGCTCTGGGAGAATATGTGCTCTGGTTGATAGCCTCCGCCTCCAAATAAGACCATTTAGATGTTGCCATGCTAACCGAAGGTTGTGACCAATCAGGGCCTCTTTTCCTTCATTGGTCCGTGAAATTACAGTGCCTGTCAATCACATGAATGCACACGCATAGCTACAGCAGTTTTGGAAATGGGCTTTGCAACGTCAGGACAACTTATTTTTCACTAGCTAGCTCACAGCAGCTTTAAGGCTGTTCAAGTAACTATTATGCTGAGCAATAGAACCACATTTGTATAGCAATCATATTGAGTGATTTAAAGCTATGAATCATTTGGTCAGGAGGATTGAGGACTACACAACAAAATACACACACACACACACACCTGTGACTCTACGGCTCGATGCATCGGGGGTGTACGGGCCTGTTGGATTCCCCCGCTGCTGAAAGACTCTGAGCGGGGTGGCAAGGACGGGTCGGAGATCCGGTTGGAGACTTTATGCTGCAAGGAAGAAGTAATGTTAGAGCTCTCTACCAGGATAAATGGATGAAATGTATTAATGGAAATGCTATTTCACTCATTCAGTTCCATTTGAGTATTTCTTTCTGAGCTAATGTTTTAAGATTATTCTGTTCTCCATAGTATTATAATGATGTAGTCAATGTGTGTGTGTGCGTGCACGCACTATAGCTGTCGATTCCCTCACACAGAGCTTCTAAATCTGTAACAAGGGAAGACCTATCTGTGCACGTGTTTTTGTGTGCATGTGGCGTCTGTAAGAGTCCAGGGGGAGACACATCGAGACTATTATAGACGTGGATGGCCTACATCTGGCCACCATCGGCCACTAGGGGGCAGGCCTGGAGATTGTCTTAAAATATGCGTGCGTGTCAGTGCGTGGGTCTGGGGGCTGAATTGTGTCAGCGTGCTAAATGGCCTGGATTTAGGCTAAATACAGCCTATCACTGCTGCGCATTCCAATATGGAGCGATCATTTACATAAGGCAAAACCTGATGAGCTCATTTGTATATGAGATGGAAGGAAAGGCTCTGGTTACAATGATTATGTCAGTTGGTGTCAGTGTGGGGATCCCAGCCATAACCTAGAAAGGTAAAGGATTAGTAACCTGTTGACAATGAGACCCCTTCCCATACCCACCGACATGCAGTCCAGCAGAGGCTTTCAACCTGTCAACCATGAGACCATCCCCAGCACAATATAAAATAACGCGTTTCACTGCAATTTATGTCGGCTTCACTGCCATTCATCGCTGATTGTAGTAAAGCAGTATTAATTCAGACTACTTCATTAAAACGTTTTCATTGGCAGATCTGACAGTTTTCTATATCGGGGTCTACTGTATGCGAGGAGGTCATTAAGTTTGATTGAGAACCTCTGGAGACGATAATGGAAACATCTGGAAAGATGCAGGCATCACCCAACTGAAAGGTTAAGTTGAAGAAGAGGAAGGTCAGGGTTAGTTTGTGAGTCCGTCTGCACAGAGAGGTGTTTTCAAACAGAAACACACGTTTGAAACCAGGTGTTATGGCACAGTGCCCACGAGCAAGACACTCTGGAGATGATTAAATAATGAAATCAAGGAAATGTCCATCTTCTTTTGTTAGTGCGTCGGAGAGAGGCATGACAGAGAAAATAAGGAAAGGGGAGGAGTCTACAGAGACGAAGCCCCTCCTCCTCCTTCTCCCCCTCTTCCTCGTACAACTGACCCGGCGATCCGGACTCCTCCCCCGGATGTCTTCCAAGCTCCTCGGGGGGCTCCGCCTGCACAGGATTGGCTGAGTGGGGTCAAGGGCGGGCTCAGGCACACAAGTCACGCGTATACAGGGCATGTGGGCGTTATTCTGGGGCTCCTGCCACTCCCTGGTGGGACTGACGTGGGCGGGGTAGGAGGGGGGGCGCTCCCGGGGCTTGTACCCCGGCAGCTTGAGCAGGTTTGCCAGGTCGGCGTCCCGGGGCTGGTTAAACGAGTGGTACTTCTTAGGGGGGACGCGTGGCGAGTTGCTCTGCGCTCGTCTCATCACCTGCGGGGTGATTAACATGCACGCCGTAAAGCACAAAACACACACACACGCACTGTAGACCTGCGGTTCTGTGTGATCAAAAAGTGGCAAGCTGCTTTGGTTACCATAGTTCCCAGACCTAATACTGTGTTCTGTTATTTTTTACACACAGATGTAGTCCTCAATGTAACGTATTTGTGTTTAACTCCTTGATCATGTTACGTGAATAGTGTCAACATACAGGAGTGCTATAGGGGAAGAAGGAAGAGGTAGAGAATAACATCTAGTTGCTGAAAGTGCACTTTGAAAAAACTATAATAAGAATGTTTTTGTAACAAACAGCAATTCTGAACCCAATTCAAGGATTGGGCCTTTAAACTTTCCTGACGGGAGAATTCTCACCCAACATAATAAACGAATGTGCTGTTGCTATACTTATCAGTGACTTAATTTAGCATTCTCCCCAGTGCCCAGATGATTACACCTGCATCACTTACATTTATAAATGAATTCAGCACATTAAAAGAGTAACATCTGAGCTCACTTCATTCACCCCACACATCACAAACATCCATTTAATTAATGACTCTTGGGCTGCACCTAAAACAGGAGAAAGGGTGACGATTTTAAGCAAAAAAGATAATCAGGAATCTGTTTCATGACTTGAACTAAAAATTAGAAGGCAGGGATTCACATTTAGTTGTCAAATAAGAACCTGAACTACCAAAATGACACAATCTTACACCAACTAGAAAAACAAGTGTATTTGCTTGTGTATTTATGTTGAATAAAACCAGCTTTTGGGTTTTTACCAGCTGTTTGCATTTGTGTGGTTAAGCGCGTTTAAGTGTGATTAAGTGTACTTAGGTGTGCAAATCCTACATGTTACTGTGGGATTATGTGTGTGTGCGCGCATGTACGTGCATGATGCACGTGCATGATGCACATGAGCTACACACTGTGGGCGTGTGCTTGTTTACACTTGCATACCTGTATCTGTCTGTGTCTACACACACTCACCCACTCACTTGAGCACACACACACACACACACACACACACACACACACACACACACGCATATGTACTGATCGTCGACACAGCAATAAAAATGTCTATTTTAACAAATGACTACACAGCGCTTCGCCATGTTTATCAAAATGATATTTGTACAACCTTTATAAAGCCCAGAGAGACAGCTTTTGACTTTAGTACAATATATAATTTGTTAAAACTAAATTACACCGGCTGGAAGAAAATACTAATAATTATATACCAATGTGATTTTAGCATAGCTCATCGACGAAAGCAAACAAAAGCTCTTTTTTCTAACGAAACACATTTGTATATTTGCAAAAATGTGCAGGAAGATCACACCTATGTATATATAGTACAGTACATGTACATGTATATGTACTGTACTATATATACACAACACAGTACATACTGTATACAGTACATGTATATGTATGTATACTATGGAGGGGTGAGAACCAGAGGAGCCTGAGTGACATGTCTCCAACTATACAGGAGGGCCAAAACAACGTTTTAATATTCACATGCGCCTCTCCTTTGGCGCCAAGGTTTCATCCATTTCATCTAAATGCACGGGCCCATCTGATGACAATATGAACAAAGCATCACATGCAGCTTAAAAGAAATAACTATCTGTTGGGATAAAATACAAATATAACATAAAAAATCCTTTCATTTGATATACACATATGTCTGTTACACCCAAAAGGTCACTGTTCTGGTTCTCACCCCTCTGTATCTACTGTATACAGTACAGTACACACATTACTGTACTGTGTGTAACATATATACGTACATATATACTGTATGTACTATATTCAGTACTGTAAATATTGTATGTACTACATAGGATGACTGGACCATCCAGTTAGGTATACTGTACCTCTTTGGCCCAGCCTGGCTTATCATTGCTGCTGGGGGCCTGGTCTTTGTAGTGGTACAGCTGACCCTTATCTTGTGGGGGCCTGGGGGCTTCCTGCTGCTGCTGCAGAGAAACCAGGTAGGCCCTCTCCTGCTGCAGCTGTCTCTGTAGGCGCTCTGCCTGCCTCTGTTCCTCAATCTGCTTCCTCTTGTACTCCTGCAAGCACACAGCAGTGTGCGTGGTGAGCAGGGCTCCCTTCAAGGGATACGCGAGACACAGCTGAAACGACGGTAGTGTCCAGAGAACATTTGACTTGGGGCGAGCCAGCAGTGATTTCACAGAATCCCTCCGCAACTCGAACGGCTTCCGGAAGAACCGCAATGCTAACAGCCCCGGCACTTCTCAAATGTCAAGTTAACAATGTGTTTATTTATGGCCTTGGTGGTGCTGTGGGGAAAATTAGATCGTTTCATCACAGCTAAGAAAACATGGACTTCTGGCTACAGTATGTGTGTGGAATAACAGAATAGAAAAAAAGACAAATCTGCTGAAGTAGGCTCTGTTTGTGTGAGAGTTCTATACTTCTGCGGGCACACATTTGCATGCGCCTGTGTGCGTGTGTATGTGTGTGTACGTGTGTGTGCGTGCATGCGGATGTGTGTGTGTGTGTGCGTGTTATACCAGCAATAACGCCTGCTCCTGCAGGAGCTGTTGCTGTAGAATCTCCAGTTGTCTCTGCTCCTCCTCCAATTGCCTACGTATATACTCCTAACCAATCACCGTGCAGACAGCCAAAGAAGCAGCCAATCAGGGAGCAGCAGGACAGAAGACAAGCAAATGGGAGCCCAGGCAACCGGTGAAGTCATCAGAGAAGAGCCATTAGACAAAAAAGTTGAGCGGTGGACAGATTTAGAGGTTTAGGAGAAACAGAAAAGAAAGAAGACATTATGCAAGGGAACAGGTGTCAGAAGAGAATAATTTCGGGAGAAAGTGTAAAGAGATGAGGTAGGTAGTGCTCCTAACATCTGAACGATCAACCTATTTCATGTCACCACATACCTTATTTAGAATATGTAAAATACGCTGTATAGATCAGTGGTTGTCTAGGTGGGGGTCAGGACCCTTGATATGTTTTCCAGATTGTTGTAGACTTTTCAGAGACGTTAGTTTAATTATCGTTAGTATAATGTATAATATTGGCACCAATGAATACCGTCAATGGTGGTTGTTTAACAATAACATGAATAACATACCGTAGTTAATAATAATAGAGAGCCAAAGTCACTTCCGCATTACGAGACCTTAGTTTGGAAAAAATATGTATGGTAGTCAATGGAGAGAATAACATTATTTTTGCTTTGTGACACGAATCACACATATGATGTTTGAGTGTTAAAAGAGAAAAGTCACAAGACTTTTATGATATTATGTTATATTATTAAGAGAGCATAATATATTCCATACTACAGTGCTTGCTAACAGAGGTTTGCATGATAATAACTATAATTAAGTACTTCTTAGCTACTTCTTCATGAGGGTCATGACTACACTTGCATCATGTCTTCATAACACAAAATGCTGAATCATGTTCTGGCTCATACAGCAGTGTAAGTGTGCACTGTATGTAAACGTGTCATTGTGTCAGCAAGCCTCCGGCCCACCTGTTCCCGCTCTGCGTGCCTCCTCTCCTCCTCCCTCCGGAGCTGCTCCATCTCCTCGTAACGCCTCCTCTGTTCCCGCTCTTGCTGCTTACGCAGCTCGCGCTCCCGACGCTGTTGCTGTTGGCGACAAATATTTCGATCTCAAGCGTCAGCGTGTGAACTTGTCAAATCTAGCTATAGCTTTCATAAAAACGTGACTCGTTTTATGTTGCTGTATGCGTGTATTGAATGTTAATTGATTATAGTGCATTGTGAAGCTTTAGCGTAATAAAGCTTAATATTCACACAATAGTCACCATACTGATAATCACGCTAACGCGCTAAAAGTCTGAAAGCTAGTGAGATGAATTCCATGCATTTAGCGTCCTGGCTTACCACAACCACACAGTAATGAAGTTCACAGCTTCACATTAGCAATATGCTAACTGTAATTAATGTACAAATGTAGTATGACAGGGATTCATATTTACATCAAAATGTAAAGCCACATTGTTTCACAGTTATAGTCCTATGCAGACTATGTGGTTGATTTATGTGATTATGCTTTGGAGACACAGTATGTATGGTGAATGTACGCTAGCCTCAAACAAGCCTAGGTTACCGTGCGTTTACACAGGGTAGCGGCGATAGCGTCAAAGTTGTCGGAAGTCATTAATTGTCTATGCGGAGCCGGCGGCGAGAAGCAGCGAGAAGCAGCGAGAAACGTCGAAACACGGCGAGGCGAGGTTTGGGCGGCATGCGTCTAGAGAAGATAAAGTCATGTAAACTTAATGGTAATGAGCTAAGGCATGGTTTGGCGGCAACCAATCTAAATTTAGAAGTCCTCCGCTCAGGAGAATTCTACTGAAATTATACTACTAGGAATTATATGCTTTGGCACCATCACATTCATTTTTTTTTCTGCAAACTCTGCAAATTCTGCAAATTCTATGTACTAGAACAGTGTGTGTGTGTTTTTTTATTTTTAACAGCACATCATACAGCGCCAAGAGCTCACACAGGTTTAACTTGTCTTAGATGGAGAAAATAATGAAGCAAGACCAGCATTGGGACTAACGTTGCCGCATATTTCATATACGTCATAATCTTTGCACAACGTCGTCGGCCGGGCAGCCAGAGCGAATTTCGAGGCTCTACCTCCTCTAGTCGCCTCCTCTGCTCCTTTTGCTCCTCAATGCGCTTTTGCCTCTCGGCCAGTAGTTGACGCTTGTGCTCCTCATTCTGCTGCTGTTCCAGCTGCTGTCGCCGTAGTGCCTCCGAGCGCTCCTTATTGGCCAACTGGAGACGCAGGAAGTCCCGCCTCAACGTGGATTCACCAGGGATGTTGATGATAGAACTGAAGGAACACCAATCAGAGCAGACATGGGAGAGGGACGATAAATTACTATTAATTATTACAATGTTGTGTATGTATGTATGTATGTATGTATGTATGTGTATATATATGTATGTATGTGCAGTATGTTGAATCATGATCAGAAACGATCGTACCTCGGCTCTCCCACATCTCTCTCTTCATCCTCCTCTTCACTCCCACTGTATTCATATTCTGTCTCATCTGGAGACACAGACATCATGTAACAGCTATCGAACACAACACAGCCAGCAAGCGTCATAATTGAACACATGCGTGTGCCTGTGACCCAGCAGTTCACACACTGTTTGGAATGGGTCCACCAAAAATAAGTGCAATCAGGTTTTAATAGCTAGCGTAGCGACATAACACAACGAAACATAATAGGCCTACAGTATCAACAGCATGATAGTACTATACTAAAGCTCATTAAAAAGATACGGCATTAAAACAAATCACATCTTAATTCCCACAGTCTGCTTTGGATACGTGTCTGCTGAATGCTGGCTGATACTGTACAATGGCAATGTTTCTACATGCAAGCACCTGTTTGTTCACTATAGGTGCAGCGCCACGCCTTCTCCGTTCACCCTATTGGTGTCTCACCTTTCTCCCCACGCCTCTTCTTGGTGCGGTCGATGTGGTCCTTCAGCTGGATGCGGACCTGCCTCTCGTTGGGCATGTCCCGGATGAAGGGGTGCTTGAGGAGCTGCTCGGTGCTGGGCCTCTGGCCATGGCTCTTCACCAGACACGACTCAATGAACGACTGGAACTTCTTGGACCTAGAACAAGGGAGCATAGCGTGTTGGTCGGCTGGGCGCTTGGCTGGTTAGCTCGCTGGCCGTTTGACAGGCTTGCTGGCTTACTGGCTCATAGATGAGCTGGTAACTCACCATTTTTTGGACTTGAGTCGGGGTGCGGGGTTTCTAGGGATGAGGAAGAGAGCTCTCATTGGATGCATGTCGCAAAGCGCTGAGGAGTAAGAGGAGAGGCGTGGCAGTAAGAGAAAACAGTCAAGTTTATTCATATAGCCATTAAATACATTACAGCACTAATAACTTGTTAAGTTAAATAACTAGCTGATGCTAATGTCCGTAAAGATGCTAATGTTTTATACTCACGTGGAGCGCCCTCTGCCATTTCGATCGCTGTGATGCCCAAGGACCACAAGTCACTCTAGAGTGAGAGAGGGAGAACATTAGTCCCCAGCAATCAAAATACTAAGATGTACAATGCACAACATCCACCTAGGAAAAAAGAAATGACCTTTCAATTTTCACACTGAGAAAAAAAACATCTTCTTCTACATCTACACCATCCGGCTAGCTTTGAAATCAGTGGTTACATTTAGCTCTTTGGCGATTTCCAGTGCCTTAAGTTGATTGACCGCTCTGGGAATTCCTTCATTCTGTTTTTCAGTCACGTATTTACATACTCCCCTGTCAATCTCTTGGAAGTGGCCGCTTTTGGGAACACGGTAAGACTGTTTGCATTTCTAAGTCGGTCTTTT
>JAODUH010000013.1:98584-117004 GCA_027564835.1 Typhlichthys subterraneus | reverse complement strand
GAGGAGATGCCGGTGTCGGGGTGGACCTGCTTCAGCACCTTGTACACGTAGATGGCGTAGCTCTCCTTCCTGGTCTTCCTGCGCTTCTTACCGCCCTTGCTGGCAGCGGTCTTGGTCACGGCTTTCTTGGAGCCCTTCTTGGGCGCTGACTTCGCTGGTTCAGGCATGTTGATATACTCAATGAATAACCATAATTAACTACTTCAAGCCACCGACTAATGTATATATAGGCAACTATTGCTAATGTGATTACGTGTTTCCACTCATACTATTGGTCATATTGGCTATAGCTGTGATACGTTGTTGGGGCAGCGGCGGGTTATGTTTCCCTGCAAACAAAGGAAAAGTCTCTCTAATATCAAATGTTTCTTAGTAGTATGCAGCATGGGCCCTATTTCGGTGATTGCATTGTGTTATACCACGGTCTCTATATGCACGTTAGCATTACATTTTACAATTATATTGATATATTTTATAGGTCTAATTGTAACCTACATTTTAACCAGTGCATATAACAGGATAAATAAAACAAGTTGTAGTTTTAAATGTGCCTGTTTGTTTTGTGAGCTAATCAAACCATTTAAAATTCACATTCTACATCATCTGCCACATGCAGTCATCTGGTGGACAACGTTCGGGTCAGCAAATATTTTTATTTTGCTCTAATTGGCGATATATACAGTTAACAAGCCAAATATATAAATATATATAGGGGAGGTTGATTTAAATGTATTGGCACCTCTATATAATGTCTCTGGTTATAGTCGCAGTTAAATAAATGGTATCTGGTTGATTATGCCTCTGTCAATGTTTCAGTAGAGATAATGTATTGTATTGTGCCATAGATACTACAAATAGAATGCACTTTGTAGTATACTCAAACATTGTGGCATGAAATTAAAACAATGTGATAAATGAAGCACGTTGTATGGGAACTGAAGTTCTTTTTGTCATGGTGGGTGGCTCTTAAAAGAGCCTTTGCGTGTTACTTCACAGGTCTGACACCGTTTATCCGCCGAAGCCGTAGAGAGTGCGGCCCTGCCTCTTCAGCGCGTAAACCACGTCCATGGCGGTCACGGTCTTCCTCTTGGCGTGCTCCGTGTACGTGACGGCATCACGGATCACGTTCTCCAGGAACACCTTCAGAACACCACGGGTCTCCTCGTAGATCAGGCCCGAGATACGCTTCACGCCGCCGCGGCGAGCCAGACGGCGGATAGCGGGCTTTGTGATACCCTGGATGTTATCGCGGAGAACCTTGCGATGACGCTTTGCGCCTCCTTTCCCGAGTCCCTTACCACCTTTACCGCGACCACTCATTTTTCAGATTTGGCTTTATATTCGTCTACGAATGAAAGTGCAAAGACTAGAGAAACTTTGGCTTATTAAACTACTAAGCGGACCTAACTGAAGCAAGCGTGGACTGACTCCGCCCCGTGAACCAGGTCTAGGAAGATATTTCCTGAAACCAGCTAGCCTACTTTACCCGATACACTCGACGTACATATCATTTTAATGGTATTGTGTATAATAAAGTATAGGTTAGTAATACTGCATACATAAAAATATAGATCATTAATTGTTCACTTTTTGATGTAGGCTACACTATGATGTACAAATTCTTCTTTACATTTTATAACCTTTATTTTAGCAGGCCGGTCAGTTGAGAGCCAATTCATATTTACATTGATGGCCTGGTCAGAGGTTTAACAAAATCCTCAATTACGTTGTCAAGCAATTGTTAGGTCATAGAAACTATATGTAAAATGTGCAAGAATATTGCATGATGTTTGAACGATTTGATGAGGGTTGAAAAGCAAGTAAACCCATGTCATACATAAAAACCCTACCACATACAGATGAATACATTCCCATTGTTACAATTAGCTATGTGTATAAAATGACACACATTTCTTCCATTTCCATCTTAATTCCGTTTTAATCATGCAAACAAATGGGCGCTTATTAAACCGTCAGCCTGGTTTACACTTTGTTGTATTGACATATGGCCTCTAGCGGTATTTCTAGTCCTGTCGATAGTTTTATTTAAATCATACACTATAAATGAAGTCTTTCAGTTGGGACAGGAGGGTGTTTCAGGCAGATTTTATATGCATTATGTTTTACTATACTGTGTATGGCTTTTCTTCCCGGGAAGCTGTGTCTCAGTCTCGTCAGCCTCATTTGAAAGGAAAATTATTGCCCAGAGTCTCGGGAGCAATGAGTTTCGCGGTAACCATTTGAAGATAACAGTAAACAAACCACGTACCATATTATACATTATAGTCTGTAGATAAAGCTAAAATACATAATTATCATGCCTATGTAAGACAGTACTGTAATAATTTAGCTGATGTTTAAATAAGGTACAAATACAAACGTTTAAGCGCATTTTTGGGCTGCTTGTGTATAATAATTGTGTCAATGCAGCAACAAACCAGAATATCGGCTGTGTGCTTCATTTGGCTTACATGGCTACGAATCAAAACGGCGACGTTTCACGTTAAAATATATGCAGCTTCGCGTGTGAAGAGGCCGTATGTTGTGTACATGCATTATGGTGCTATGAAATACAACTCTCGTTTGTGGTTTGCGTGGCTCTTAAAAGAGCCGTTTTGTTGCAGGATGAGGCCGATTTAGGCGCGCTCGCCTCGGATGCGACGAGCCAACTGGATGTCCTTGGGCATGATGGTGACCCTCTTGGCGTGGATAGCGCACAGGTTGGTGTCCTCGAACAGGCCAACCAGATAAGCCTCGGCAGACTCCTGGAGAGCCATGACTGCGGAGCTCTGGAAGCGCAGATCGGTCTTGAAGTCCTGGGCGATCTCCCTCACCAGGCGCTGGAAGGGCAGTTTGCGGATAAGCAGCTCCGTTGACTTCTGGTAACGACGGATCTCTCTCAGGGCGACGGTACCCGGCCTGTAGCGATGGGGCTTCTTCACTCCGCCGGTAGCAGGAGCACTTTTACGGGCAGCTTTGGTAGCCAACTGCTTCCTCGGAGCTTTTCCTCCGGTGGATTTACGGGCGGTCTGCTTGGTTCTGGCCATGTCTCAAACGAACAATAACAGTATAACCTACAGTGCTACTCGGCGGTTTATATGAGCGTCTTGGAGGCGCCTCTTGTTGCCTATTGGTCAACCTGCTTTCGTCACCACACCCCCGTCATTCATAGGCTGAAATTTAGTTTGAAAAGCCCGCGAAGAACAAACAAAATGTGTCCAGAAAATGTCTCAAACTGCAGAATTCCTTGTGACGGAATATTCTGTGGTACAAGATATATTATTTATTTGTCAGATTGGTGTAGTTTGTTTGCAATTATGTTTATATTTGTTTATTTAATGTTTAATCACTGTGAAATAAAGGCTGTGGCTACTATTTAGTTGGATTTGCATAACAGTGTTGATTATTTTTCAGCATCAAAATGTTGTTTGTTTGGATCACAGGCTACAGCAAGACCAATTATTTGAAAAAAAAAAAAACATTTTAGTGTATTTCAGTGGTGTTCAAATTTGACAAAAACACAATATTTGCAATGTGAACATTCCAGACTATAAGTGATGTTGAAATAAGTACTCTTTATTTTGAATGTTGCTTTAAATACATTGTAATGAAACCTCAGTAAACACTGGCATTGATACAGTGAATAGGTGCTGCGTAACTGAGCTACGCAGGATCTGTACTCATGTAAGACTTAAAGTTTATAGACTATAATAACAATGACAATATCAAAGAAAAATGTTTATGAGCTATATAGCCTATATGCAGGCTATCTGTTTAGTTACTTGCTTGATAAGTTGTACTTGGAATTATTTTCTTTCCATTCTTCTTTAATGCAGACCCCTAGGTCAAACATAACAAGGAAACAACAATAAAACAATTAAAGTACAATAGACATATATACATAACTGTGATATTATGGCAGTTATCACAGAAAGTATGTAATGCTTATAATGCATACAAATATATGTTCCGATGTGTCCAGAAACAAGATAAATACCTTTAGGCTCAGTTAAAACCAGTACTTGAATCAATCACTTATACATATCGTTATACAGTACGTTCCTCAGCAGTGCATTACAAGTGGGCAAAATCCTCTTTGTAGAAACATACTTAAGATAAAACATATTAACATATACAAACACATAACTTGAACTTGTTCATGTCAGTAGCTTTGATGATATTCTAGATGCACAATTGTATGCCATCTGATCTGAGGCTTTTTCATCTTTGGTTTACCATACTATACCAGCACCACTGATGAGATGTAGCCTACATGATGGAGTGCAGTAGGCTTTAAAATAGCATATCAAATATAAATACATTGAAATTGTTTGCTGCATAACAACTATGTAATGTGTAGGCAAGGGCAGCTGGCTACTGCCCTTGTCAGTAACTGTATGTGTAAGTAAAAGTTGTATGTGCTGACTTACGCAGTAGGCCTATTTGCAGTATCAAAAGTAAATCTAGCCTGCTTATGAAAGAAAAAAGCGTGTAAGGCACAATGTTTTACTGGAGCAACGTTACCCAAAGTAGTAAAGCATTTTGCACTCATCAGAATGTATGTATTTGGTATTATGGATAGGGGTAGGTAGGTAGGCTACAGCTATGCAGCAATGTGATTGTGGTTAGTGGAACGCATCAGAACTTAGTTCCGTCTGAAACGGAAACTACGTCAGTGCAGAAGATGGCGTCTGCACATACTATGGATTGCCGTGGGATTGTCACCGTTTCATCGCATTCTATTTGATTTACAGTGGTTTTTTAACATGATGGGCGATGCGGTATTTCGCCTCTACCGGCCGTTTGATTGACTCCGGAATCTAAACCGCAACCCATGTCTGACGGAGCCTGGGCAAAGAGGGCTTGTGGTGAGCCACGCGAATTTAGCAGCTTGGTAGTGTGTCGTACTGAAATTGTTTCCCTACCAGAAATGTAAATTTTCCTTGCAGTACGTTCCCTTCGATGAGACAAAGGCCCTGAGTAAATCACACAACCCGTCTGTCTATCGTTGTACGAAACAACGGTTCCGTCGTCTGTAATAAACTAAACCGTAAATTTGCATGACATGTATTTAATAAGAAACTCAGTATTTGTGTTGTATAATAAGTTCACTGAATGGTGTCGCAGTGGTGTTTCGTAAAGCAGGTGAAAGATCACATTTTGTTAGCGAACAATTTATGCAGGACACCTACAAGTTGTTATTGGCGGATTTAGCTAATGTTCCGTTCCCGTAGGTGACTGAGAATCGTGACTCTTTGCCAGGCAGTTCAAGGGTTCACTGGAACTGCCTGGCAAATAGTCAAGATAATAGTGCATAACAGTGCAACTATATTTACTCTGTATTGTATTTAAACAGTGTTGACGTGCATATGCTAATCTCATGTTAACTAACCTAGTTTATTAATAAACGCCATTCACCCATGTAACATTGCTCGTGTTGTAAGTCATGTATTTCCGGGTGAAAGTCTTACAGACATCTAGTTTAACCGTTTAGTATGGTTGTTTTGGGGGAATGGATAACTGGTAGATGTGATGCCAGTCATATCTCTACATTGTTTGTTTGTTGTTGTGTTTATGGTTATTAATAACAATACCACAGCAATTATCTCTATTGAGATGTGGTGGACCAGGTTGGTATTCCATCAAGCCAGATAAAAGACAATCCAGGCTTATTTAAGTGAGTTCTATTCTATTACTGTTGTTAAGAGGAATCCCAAGGTATGCGTCTGAACTAGTCTGCTCCCTAAGATGCATTTAGCTGTGTTACAAATAATGGCCCAGGCAGAAACAAGATCCAAAAGACCATTCCGTTTCAATTCTCACATGTCCCAAAACTCAAGCTCAGACTTAATTTTCTATTTTTGAGTACACATTTAGCACATTTATTTCTGAATAATACCAGAGAGAGAGAGAGAGAGGCACATTTCCAATAGGCTTACATTAATATCGAAAACAACTATTTGGAATGCTGTTCTGATATACTGTAAGTAAGAAGTAGGCATCAATTGCAGTTATAATCAGATTGCATGGTACACATTTATTGTAAGATAAATGTAACCTTTACTGTACCCCGACACACTGGAACTGACAACACCAACATTAAAGTGAAAATAAATGTATGGAACTTAAATGCAACACATAACTGCTCTGAACACAAAAGGCACACTGGGAAAGAGTTGGGAAACCGTGTTGCTGTTTTTATCAACATGCTAGTGCTAATATAGCTCCATAAGCAACATGCTAGTGCTATTATAGCTCCATAAGCAACATGCTAGTGCTAATATAGCTCCATAAGCAACATGCTAGTGCTAAAATAGGTCCATAAGAAACATGCTAGTGCTAATATAGCTCCATAAGCAACATGCTAGTGCTAATATAGCTCCATAAGAAACATGCTAGTGCTAATATAGCTCCATAAGCAACATGCTAGTGCTAATATAGCTCCATAAGAAACATGCTAGTGCTAATATAGCTCCATAAGCAACATGCTAGTGCTATTATAGCTCCATAAGCAGTCCCTGCTCGGTAGATGAATAGACGACCGATAGTGTTTTTGTGACATATTTCCAATGATCAGTCAAATGTTTGACAATCGTCTAATCAGGGCTGGTGATCTACCTTGTGCACGCACATAATAGTTGTCTGAGGCTGGCTTCAATAAGCACTTATTTGAACCTCAAGCACATTGGTGGAACACATTAAGCCTTAAGATCACGTTTATTCTAGCTACGCTATTTTTGTTTACCCTGGCTATTCTGAGCTTGCTTAATGCAACACCCTGTTCAGACCCTTAGTCATGTATGTGTGTGTTCTGTGTCTCTCTGACCAGAGCTCCAGAAACACAAACTCAAGCAATGTGAGAAGCCCCTTGGTGCAGCCTGTGATTGTACCCCCAGGCTCCAAAAGGTACTGTCCCACACGTAGTAACACAGATTAGTAGAACATCGCCTTTCACTGGTCACAGAGTTCACAAGTTTGAGTCACAGTGAATACGTGGGGACATTGCACCTTTTTTATTATCATTATCGTGGGGACATTTCACACCATTACATTTTGCATTCAAATATTCCTGTCAATATGAAATGAGTTTGTGAACCAAAGAGAGAAATTGTGCATTGTGTTAATGTATAGTAACAATACATTTATGTAACATCTGCATGACACACTTTTCAGTTTGTTCCCTGATGCAGTTGTTATCGCTTGGTTGTCTAGGTGATTGACTCAGGACTTTACTAGACTCTACTGGACACAAGGGGCACTGTCCTCTGATTGGCTCGGACAACCCCCTCTGACATGCCTGTGGCCAATCAAAGGTGAGTGTGTGTTGTGTGAGCGCGTGTGAGGTTGTCCATTGTGTGTGTGTGCGTGCTTTCTAGGAAGTGTCAGAGAGCACATTTTTTGCACATCCCCAAATACAGGCGTGTGGTTTTGCAGCGGCACTGAATAGATGGTGGTGTTTGGTCATGTCTTATCAACAGCAGGGAGGGCAGACCTTAGACAAGAGGTGCATGATTTCAGCACACAAGTCCAATGTTCCCCTGAGAGAGGGTGTTGCCTGGGTCAAGCTTGTCACGTTTGCTAACCTTCACTAGACACCCCATACAGACGTGCGTGTTTACAGGTTCAGAGTACACGGATACTAATGAGGCCATAAACAATAACTGCTCAGCTAGCTGCGCTGTAGGAAGGAGCAAGCTTCCCTCTGCTTTGAACCGCCCCTCTGTCCCACATCCCTCAGGTGTGTTATGTCGGGGGGGGGCGTGGAGGTGTACCTGTCACAGGTGCATGACGGCAGCGTGTCCTCGGGGTTCCGGGCTCTGTACGAGGAGCGCCTCCTGCTGGACGTCACGCTGCTGATAGAGGAGCATCACTTCCAGGTACGTACGTATGCGCACGCACACACACACACATACACAGCTGGAAAAAGAGACCACTGCAGCATTTTCTCAGATTTTTACTGCTTATACATTTTTACATTTTACTTACATGTAATGTTGTTTTATATTTGTATTTATATAATTGTTCTTTTTCTGTTATGCTTTTACTGTTACATTTTAAAGTGTGCAGTGGGCTCCTAATTGTTTCCGCTGCTGTAATTACAGTATATATATCCCACACGTGCACGCACATGCAGTATAAAGACACATGCATATTCCTACATGCGTGTGGTTATTATTATCTTGCTGTGACACACACACACACACACAGTGTGTTAATGTGCACCGTGCGTGCGGTTGCCTCTGCAGGCCCACAAGGCCCTGCTGGCCACGCAGAGCGACTACTTCCGGGTCATGTTCACGGCAGACATGCGGGAACGCGACCAGGACAAGATCCACATGAAGGGGTTGACGGCGGCCGGCTTCGGCCACGTGCTGCGCTTCATGTACTACGGCTCCCTGGAGCTCAGCATGCCCACGGTGCAGGAAGTGCTGCAGGTAACCCACACCCTCCTCCTGACGCTCTGGTCCAGTCCTGACGCTCTGGTCAGAGTTGGGATGCTCCCAGTCCTGACGCTCTGGTCAGTGTTGGGATGCTCCCAGTCCTGACGCTCTGGTTAGAGTTGGGGATGCTCCCAGTCCTGACGCTCTGGTCAGAGTTGGGATGCTCCCAGTCCTGACGCACATTGTTTGTATATATTTGCAGTTTTTCAATGGGGTTTTTAAATATATTGTGCAAAATGGTGGGGAACCAGAAGCTAATGTTGATTTTGGAGCGTGGAGCCTCTGCTCTGATCAGTACCCTGGTCAGCCTCTTCCATCAATAAGCACTGTGCCACATTAGCAACTCTGTGCTGAACATCTGATGCATAGAACCCCTGTAAGATAACGTCTGATGCATAGACCCCCTGTAAGCTAACGTCTGATACACAGACCGTAAGATAACGTCTGATGCACAGACCCCCTGTAAGCTAACGTCTGATGCATTGACCCCCTGTAAGATAACATCTGATACATAGACCCCTGTAAGATAACATCTGATGCATAGACCCCTGTAAGATAACATCTGATACATAGACCTCTGTAAACTAACGTCTGATACACAGATCCCCTGTAAGATAACGTCTGATACACAGACCCCTGTAAGATAACGTCTGATGCATTGACCCCTGTAAGATAACGTCTGATACATAGACGCCTGTAAGCTAACGTCTGATACACAGGCCGTAAGATAACGGCTGATACATAGACCCCTGTAAGATAACATCTGATGCATAGACCCCTGTAAACTAGACAGCTCTTTTTGAAATTGAGAAGTAGATTTTCATTGGCTGTTAGCATTGTCCTCACAACGTCTGTATCTGTTATTCTGGTGGGACGCTAGTGCAGTAGCCATCTTTATTTGTTACATATTTTAGGCACTAACAATATGTTGATGTGCATGTCAATCAAAATACCTGTCCTGTCAAGTAGGCGGATCTCGACACCATTAGCCAGCGTGTTCCAGGCTGCGAGACTGCTCTGACCAGCCCCTCCCCCCCCCCTCTCAGGCTGCGATGTACGTGCAGCTGACGGAGGCGGTGGAGTTCTGCTGTTCGTTCCTGCTGGCCAAGATCTGCCTGGAGAACTGTGCCGAGGTGATGCGCCTGCTGGAGGACTTCAGCGTGGGCGTGGAGGGCGTACAGGAGCAGCTGGACAACTTCTTGCTGGAGAACTTCGTGCCCCTCATGAGCCGGCCAGACTTCCTGTCCTACCTCAGCCTGGAGCGACTGCAGGTACCAGCTGCTAGCCATGCTAAGACCATGCTAAGACCATGCTAGCCACGCTAAGACCATGCTAGCCTTGCTAAGTTATGCTAAAACCATGCTATGTTATGCTAGCCATGCTAAGACCATGCTAAGACCATGCTAAGACCATGCTAGCCACGCTAAAACCATGCTAGCCTTGCTAAATTATGCTAAAACCATGCTATGTTATGCTAGCCATGCTAAGACCATGCTAAGACCATGCTAAGCCCATGCTAAGACCATGCTAGCCATACTAAGTTTTGCTTCACACAAACTTGTTGAATGACCTCCCGGGGTCCATTGTGGTGCGCTCTCTCTCTCTCAGGCCTACCTGGACAGTGACGCTCTGAGTCGCTACCCAGAGATTGAGCTGTACGAGGCGGTGCAGGCGTGGCTTCGGCACGACCGGCGTCGCTGGCGACACACAGACGCCATCATCCAGTCCGTCCGCTTCTGTCTCATGACCCCCACTGACGTCTTTGAGAAGGTGGGTGGGCCCGCCTCTGTCATGACTGAGTGACCGCTGTGCCTGCCAATGAGAGCGGAGGTCTTTATATTTTATTTTTGTATTTCTTTAAAATGTAATTTGGTGAATATGGTTTATCGCTTTATTTGGAAGTGTAGGCAGCCTCTGCCTCCTGCTGGGCGTAGACCTCTGATCAATAGTGAAACGGCCTTTAACCTGCTCTGATCGCCTCATCTATCTCAACCACCATCTAGGAACATCTCACAACCCCGCCCTGATTGGTCCACCAGCAGGGTGGCTGTCTAACGCTAATGACTATAATCTGTGCAATTTTGAGCTGAGGTCAATAGTTGGGTGAGCCAGCCTTGTAGTTGTAACCGTGGTAACCCGGCAGGTGGTCGCGCCGCTTGTGGGGGATTTCTGCGCTATTGAGTTTCACATACACATGTGATGACCTCATCGATATGCAAATGAATGCATGACATCATCTGGTGACTAAGTTACTTTAATTGGAGAAGAGTTGGCAACACTGTCTGCCACCTGCCCCCCCCCCCCCTCCAGGTGAAGACGGCAGAGTTCTACCGCTACTCTCGGCAGCTGAGACAGGAAGTGGACCAGGCACTCAGCTACTTCCACGATGTGCACCAGCAGCCCCTGGTGGTCACGCGCTCCAACCGGGTCCGCTCGGTGCGGCCGCAGACCGCCGTCTTCCGGGGCATGATCGGCCACAGCATGGTGAACAACAAGATCCTGCTGCTGCACCGGCCCAAGGTGTGTGTGTGTGTGTGTGTGTGTGTGTGTGTGCGTGCATGCGTGTGTGTGCATTAGCGCTAAATGAATACGTAACTGACAGAGCTGATGTCCCACAATGCATCGTCATCATTTATATTAGAAGTCACATAAAGCCTAGTTTATACTTGACGGCGCCAAAACTGACGTGAAATTTGTGGGCGTTGGCCCGGCGCGTTGGACCGGCGCGTGACATGAGCACATTTCCGATTTTTTTTGTAACTGGGCCTTCTTCATATAATATAATGCAGATGCCTGCAGAACGGACAGAAAGATTAGATCGGGACAGAGCAACCATTGCAAGATGAAAAGTGAACTTTCCGTCTTCAGGCATCTGCATTATATTATATGAAGAAGACCCAACGCGCATGGTCCGTGCCCACGCGCCGTCACGACTCTGTCAAGTGTAAACTAGGCTTTAGCATTAGTAAAGGCTGGTTCTGCGAGATGAGCGCATACTGATCCCAGATGGCACCTCCCTCCTCTCCAGGTGTGGTGGGAGCTGGAGGGCCCCCAGGTCCCCCTGAGGCCTGACTGTCTCGCCATCGTCAACAACTTCACCTTCCTGCTGGGCGGAGAGGAGCTGGGCTCGGACGGAGAGTTTCACGCCTCCTCCAAGGTGTACCGCTACGACCCGCGCCAGAACTCATGGCTTCGCATGGCCGACATGTCTGTGCCCAGGTTATAGATCATTATTGTATCTTATCTTCTGTCATTATTCCTTTTTTTAGCGTCCGTCAATATACTATGTTCTTATCTAATATATATTTTCTATCTTCTGATATTTATTGCTCAGCAAAAACAAACAGACACTTATTTGGGCAATGTGATGAATGCTGAATGCTCCCTTGAGCCCTCCCTGAAGTGTCTGCCTGTCTCCTTGTCTGTCTGCCTGCCTGTCTGTCTCGCTCTCTCTTTACCTGCCTGTCTCTCTGCCTATCTCTTTCTGTCTGTCTCTCCAGGTCGGAGTTCGCGGTGGGTGTCATCGGCAGGTTCATCTATGCCGTGGCGGGGCGCACGCGCGACGAGACCTTCTACTCCACGGAGCGCTACGACATCACCCAGGACCGTTGGGAGTTGGTGGACCCGTACCCGGTGAACAAGTACGGCCATGAGGGCACCGTGCTGGACGGCAAGCTGTACATCACCGGGGGCATCACCTCCTCCTCCACCTCCAAGCAGGTGTGCGTGTTCGACCCGGGGCGGGAGGGAGGAGGCGGGGCCGGGGCGGGGGGAGGGGTGGGGCCGGTGGGGGACGGCCACAAGGCCCGCAGCGGCCGCAGCCCTCTGCTGCCCGGCGCCCACGGCAGCTGCTGGGAGAACAAGTCGAAGATGAACTACGCCCGCTGCTTCCACAAGATGCTGTCGCACAACGGGAAGCTGTACGTGTTCGGGGGCGTGTGCGTGGTCCTGCGGGCGTCCTTCGAGTCGCAGGGCTGCCCCTCCACAGAGGTGTATGACCCCGACGCTGACGAGTGGACCATCCTGGCCTCCATGCCCATCGGGCGCAGCGGGCACGGTGTGGCGGTGCTGGACGGGCAGATCATGGTTCTGGGCGGCCTGTGCTACAACGGCCACTACAGCGACTCCATCCTGACCTTCGACCCCGACGACAACAAGTGGAAGGAGGACGAGTATCCCAGGATGCCTTGCAAGCTGGACGGCCTGCAGGTGTGCAGCCTGCACCTCCCCGAGTACGTGCTGGAGCACGTGCGCCGCTGCAGCTGAACCCCTCCCCCTTGTTTTCTACACAGCCACGCTCACTCCCCCCTTACTCCTCCCACTGGGGGACCAGACAGGCGTGGCTGACGATGTGCTCAGGACACCTTCACCGCTTGGCTTTCTAAAAAACGAGGGAGGGAAAGGGTTTATTTTTGTTGGCCTGCGGTCACTTTTCTTAGATAATCCTTTTTGTAAGTCTTGAAGGAACACACTGGAAGCATCCAGAGATGCCACGTGTTTTTAGAGCAGCCATGCGTATGCTACAAGCATCTCTCACACCCGGGCCGCCTTAAGGAACCTGCTTTGCACTCCAACCAATCAGAGACGTTACCGAGCCTGGCGCTGCTGGCTTGTTTATGTTGCTTTACGAGGGTTTGGAACATCACTGACCGCTGGGCCACTCAAGCTGACTGCTCCAGAATGCACAGAAGCAGGCAGATCTGCCAGCCTGGCCCGGGAGAGAGCCGCAGGGTGTTCGGCCACTTTTTGCCTTTTTGCATACTTGACAAAACACCCTGCGGTACTCGCCGACAGGGTTCCACTAGCGGTCACATTGAGCTGGAAGGCATGGCTACCAAACTGACACACACACACACACACACACACACACATACACATACATACACACACACACACACACATACATACACGCCACTGGGATAGAGGTCCAGCTTGTGGAACCATCGCACCACTTTACTGTAGAAACGCCAGATTGGGAATGCCAAATAATGAGCAGTCGGAGGTGGGTCCAGTGTGTTGAAGACTTCAGTCCTGAACGTGTCACGTCACCCTGTTGTGTGTGTGTGTGTGACTGACTGAGTTGGCATGCACACATGGACCAGAGAGAGTGCAACACTAATGTTTTATGAAGGCTTCTTGTGACAACATGAAGCCAGATGACAGAGTATTTATGAGGCATGTGGATTTTGTTATGACTTTGCCTGTCCAATAGGAAGTGTGTGTGTGTGTGTGTGTGAGAGGATACATTCAAATTGCGATGCACTGTATTTTAAACACTAATTTTTGTTTGTTTTCTGATTTTTCATTGCACCCCAGTCATATATGCACCGATGTGACCCTAGTTGACCTGGACGTAAGGGGGAGATCAAAATATTATAATTTTTGGCCTATTTATTGTATTGTTTTCATTTCCATGAGACAAACCTATTGTCAGAGGCTCGTCTCTGGGTTTGTGCTGCTTAATTTATTCAGGTCACACTGTTGCATTTGCACTCATCTCATTCGTGTTGTGGCGCAGAGGTTAGTGCGTCCGTGCAGGATCGCGGTTCACTAACGAGAACTGTAAAATAATACATAAATGAAGACTGCGTCACATTTGCGATGCTGTCGGCCAGTAGAGCGGCCTCCATGTTCTGCCACCGAAGCCCTAGAGGTCTCTAGGCTGCCTTCAGCTAGGCTGCCTTTAGCAAGGCATTAGGCTTCCCTCAGATAGAGCAGTGGTTCTCAAAGTGATAGTGGGTCCACAAAATAGTTATACATAAAACGTTTTAGGAAAGCGTATATCTGTCTATGGCCACTATTTGCGGCAATAGAACAAACATGTTGTTTCCATTAGCGTATGACCAATTAAACCTCTAACTTGATTGACTCATCAAGCCAATCTGTCATGAACCAATCACTTCACGCTGGTCACAACGAACCATTTAGCTGCTAGCTAGCTTGATACATGAACTACTAGTGACGTGACTGCAGTGAGCGAGCGTGGAGAAATACCTGTCAGACAAAATCATCAAGTGAAGAAAAGATCAAACTAGCTAAATTGAGAAAATATGATTTTGAAATAGTTCTAATAGTATCTAAGAATTTATGGTAGGAAGCATTTCAAAGTCCTTATAGTCTTATATAATGTCTCTGAGCATATGCTTAAAGGCAGCTAACTTCAAGCTCAAATGAAAACAGTATCGCTCTGCTGTCCTCCGTAATAATACAATACTTCTACACAGCCCTGGCTCCGTAAATAGTAATATTAACAGTGGCGAACACCGCTCATATCAACAAAGTCATAGCACTATGCTTTGCTTCACAATGCATTTCGATGTGTTACTGTTTTGATTTGAGCTCGATGTTAGCAATAATTACTTTCTTGCTAATGCCTTTAAGTGATACGATTATGAGGGGGTCCGTGGAAAATGATCTCCCCTGTAAGAGGTCCCTGGCCCAACAAAGTTTGAGAACCCCTGAGCTAGAGGATGTGGGTCGCGGAGCCCATTGCCTATGGCTGCTATGACAACCAACGGATTGGTTACAGCTGTATGTATGTCGTCGGGACTATAGTATTAAAGTATGTGACATAAATCAAACGTGCTTCGAGGCCCAGGTGGTACAAGCCAGCCTAATATGCTTGGGCCGTCCGTGGGATTGAAGAGAGGAGTGATTCTGGGAGGAAGTGATCTTACAAGGTGGAATCCGTTAAACAATTTAGTACAGCATGTGATTGACATTGGTTGCTTGCACATTGGAGAAAGCTACATTAAACATAAACAAAATGAGTAACATGTTTTTGTGCTGGCTGATGACAAAATAAAATGCTGAGCATCCATAAGTAGACTGAGGAACAGAGGGAGGAACACACAATAACCAAACCCAACGAGCTCTTCGGGAAGTGCTGAGTCAGCTGTTTTACAGACGTTTGGCTGAAGAGAAGAGGGCTTATTCTCAGGCGTCTCTGATTGTTAGTTCTCCTGAGGATCAGGCACTGAGAAGGGCTAAAGCACATTTGATGCAGCTGTGTGTGTGAGCCATGTAATTATTTATATACCTTTTGTTTATTGTATTTTTCTCATAATGCACCCTTTCACCAAGCTATGCAGTAACCATGACAACAGAATTTCAGTATCCCTGCTTTTTACACCACGGTGTTTTGTTGTGGGTGTCTGACCGCGCCTGTTCCTCATGTTTAACGTGGTTGAGCTGCCAGCCAGGTTCAGTTACTGCTGATTAGAGGTGGTAGTTAAAGGTAACTATTAACTACCACACTTGGCAAGCTGTACCGATGACCTCCGCTACCGGGGCCGAGCCGGGCAGTAGCCCATCCACCGCCTGTCTTAGGGCGAGGGGCCTGGTGCTATGGCAACCCTGAACCAGTAGGCGTGGCTTGTGCGCTGGTGAGATCAGCGGTTGGCGTTTTAGCATCACTGCACGGGTTGTCACGGAGACGGGTCTGGTTGCTTTAATGTCTCGTCTTTATATTATGTCTGAACCACTGAAGTCAACATCATGACCATTAAATATGCCAAACTCATGTCTCCACACAACCACATTCATTTGCTATTGAAACTAGTATATGTAAACCTACATTTTGTTCTGTCATACCAAAGCTCCTTGTTTCATCGCTGTGTAGGATGAAAGAATAGAATAATGCTGATGAATTCATATCCTGACGATAACTATTCCTGAGGTGATGAATTCAAATCAGATTTGCATAACTATAATCTTGAGTAGTAATTATTAGGAACGATTTGTAATTTATTTCCTGAAATAAATGTTCATATTGTTAACTTGTATTATTCTCTCTCTGTGTAAGACTGTGTGTGTTCCTTTGCTCATTGATGGAAAAATGGCATCCAATCATATCCTGACAATAACTATTTTGGGGGGTGAAAATGTAATATCAGATTATTTTTAGGCTTTAATTAGGCTGTAATGTACGTATCTGAAGAATGCATATTATACACTACTGCATATCGGTATAATGTCACCAAAGTCGCATGAAACACTAACCTGACCTGACAGGAATTGTTGTCACAAGTACGTCTGGGGATCCGTACACTGAAACTGAATGGCTGTACTTTACAAGAAATACCTGAGTCAGTTGATTGGATGAACCATCTGGTCGTTTTAGCTGTTGGCCCCATGGTCAGCACACCTAACCCACGCCCGTATAAACCCCACTGGAAAGTTACTTTGCTACTCGGACACATTCAGACATATTGAGACACATTGAGACACATTCAGACACATTGAGACACATGGCTTCCTCCGGGCAGGGTAAATCTCCTCTTGAATGATTTTCCATAAGGGTCTTCTGTAAGCTATTTTAGATATTATTAATTTTAGACTATTTTAAAAGTTATTTTACTTTCACTTCATATTATTTATGTTTGTATCTGGGGTGGGGACTCTGAGGGTAGTTAATTGCAGATGACCCGGAAAATCTCCCTCTTTTTCATAGCCAAATGTTGGCATGATGTTTCCATTAAGGACATTAATTCTATTTATTTTTAAAAAGTTCAAAATTTAGTGACATGTCGTGACTTAAAAGAAAGCTTATATACTTGTTCTTACACTTACACGACCCAGGCGCCAGACCGATTGGAGGACCTCGTTTTGCGCTACTGCTTCGCGTTTGTCCTTGTTGCTTTCCGTCCATAAACGCGGGTCTGTCATAGGACCCCGGAAGTAGCAAAGTCAAACAGGTAATAAAAACCAACACGTATAATCACATTTTAACGTTAGCTGTTATATATAAAACAGGACTAATTTAAACTTATATACATGTATTTATTGCTGCGGGTGTGTAGAGAGATATATTGTGTATTTACACCGTTAGATCAGAGCTAACGCTAAAGTCATGCTAGTAGAGTACCGGTAGAAGTAGGCTGCACATCAAATGATTAATTCGACCAGAATAAACGTCAAGTTTATGATCTAACGAGTTTGAGTTTATGAATCCATTGTAAAGTAGATGCGTGGACTGTTATTTAAACCAGTGCCAGGTCTGTCCTGAAGACTTGACATCATCAGATGCCCCTATGCCTCGCCAGGTGTCGCTGCCGGCTGTAGGTCCCATTCTGATGGGGTTAACGGGTGGGGCAGTGCTGGCTGCAGGCAAGGCGGAGAAGAAACCCGCTACAATATTAAATATCGACGAGGTATAATGGAATTAAACAACGTGTAGAATGTCAATTTAACACATTACGCTTTAATGGCACGCCGATCGCCGTTATTGCAACGGCTTACCAACCGGAAAAATTATTGCCTCTCTTGTGTGGGCTTGGTTCTCTGGAACTTGGGGGGCATGTTCACGTGTGTTGTGCTGTGTTTTGGTGGCAGCTGCCTTCGCTGTACAACCCTCCAGAACAACCGTCCCGTCATGTGGAGCAAGAAGCCGGTGCAGTGGAACAGGCCGTGGCGTCCGTGAGGGCGCTGGCGGCGCCCTACGCAGACCGATGTCAGGTATACATGCCCCCGATGTGAAGCTGCGTTGATCTCACTCGGCACGGTGTTTTTCTACGGAGCTGAAACTTGTCAAATGCACGTAAGGTCTATAAAATGTCACTTTATAATCAGCATTCCATTATATTTGTTTGCTTTTTCTTTTAGCAAACTTATCAATCTGCCCTGGAGACCATCCAGGTGAGTATCTGCAACTCAAGAATGGCTAATTGATGTAAAAAGGGGAGCTCCCTTCCTTTATATTGTATTGGTTGAATGCATGTCTGCCTTAATGTGTTAAAGCCTGTCAATCCGAGTGTAACTGATGTATATCCTCTGTCTGTCTGGTTGGCTGCTATTGCTTTAAACCTGCTCTGGGTCTCAGGATGTTTATAAGGTAGCAGAGCCGTCTGTGGACCGCACCAAGAAGACTGTTACCGGTGAGCTCACATATGGATCAACCCAACTCAGTAGAACACCCGTGTGAGAGATGACTACTAATGCATAATGTTGGATGTGAGAGATATATAACTACTAATGTTGG
>JAODUH010000013.1:79647-93146 GCA_027564835.1 Typhlichthys subterraneus | reverse complement strand
CACAATGTGCAACTCAACGTGCTTTACAGTTAAAAACATTTGAACAAAGGATGAAGGGAAGAAATGCAATTAAACAACAGGAAATTAAAAAGTAAAAAAATAAAAGCAATGAAATAAAACACATAAGAATAAAGACATAGGCTAAACAGTGTATATAGTAATACATTGTGAAAAGGAGGTTGTAATCTACTATCACCATCAAAGTTGTGAAATGCATGACGAGGTAACTGAGACGTTTGACACTATTTCATCAGCGTCAGACTGGACCTCACAATTTAGGTTGACTTCCCGTTTTTTTCTTTTTTGTAACCTTTTTTTTTTGTCACCAGCACTGTATATGTCACAGATCATGCTTACTCAATGCGTGTGTGTGTGTGTGTGTGTGTGTGTGTGTGTGTGTGTGTGCACACGTGTGCGTGTGCGCACGTGTGCACAGTGGCATCTGGGAGGTGTATTATTTTCCATTCTAGATCATTACTGCATGACATGGCCTTAAGGTGGTTCCCCTATCTCTCAGGCTGTGGTGTATATATAAATGACCCACTGTGTTACACAGCACACAGCAAGCTATAGCATCAGTGTCTACCTGCTGCAACATACACTCAGAGCCAGGGGACAATTCAGTATGGGTGTATCTGTCTTAACAGCAGCTCTTGTCCTCTCTGCGGTACTAGGTATGTTCTCTGCGTGTGTGTGTGTGTGTGTGTGTGTGCGTACATGCAACTTTTGTTTTATTTTGGATATTTTTAAATATCTGATATATTAATTTAACAGATTAGAATTTAATAACATTTTTCATACACAGCTGGTAGGAATTAAATAACTACTAATAACAACACAAATTGCACACTGTAAATAATAATACAAGTATACTTAATAATTGGTAACTGTGGGTTATTAAAGGTACATTATTATTTATCTTATTAGCAGATATAAACAAATGTAACAAATAACATCCTCAGTTTGTGTTTTAACATGATCTATAACATATTTTAAGGTTGTTTGTGTGCTGTTTACACTTCAGTTATGTCTAATCATTAGCTAATTACAGTAATAAACTCTTTAATCGTTCATGTGTGATTGTGTGTTACAGTACATGGCCAGCAGAAGGCGATAGACTGCTGTAATTCCTCCAGCAAAGGTCTAATACGTCAGCCAATCACAAAGTGCTACGAACAAAAGAAACAGAACTCGGGATTCTGCAGCATCCATGCTTACCTGTAAGAACACCCCCGTTCTTACACAACAAGATACATTTTCATACAAATATGACAAACATAATCATTATTCTTCCAGTATCAAAAGAACAGATGCGCAAAGAAACAATATTACAAGGGTCTTATAAATAAATCATAATCTTAATTGATAGAAATAATGTATCATGAGTTAGGCTATATACTACTCGACTTCTGTAATTATGCAGCCTATCATAGGTTGATAGGGATAAACATGTCATAGGCCTACTGTGAGAGCTAACTTATAAATGTAGCTTATTCTGAACGCACAAACTGGACTGAAAGCACAAACATCATTTTAATTAAAAAATATCTGTAAAAAACGTAAATTCTGGTTATGACACATATGATACTAATATTTTTCTCCACAGACTTATTACTTCGACGGGGGACAGGTGGTGCGTTGACCCAAAGTCCCGGTGGCTAAAACAGAAGCTATTACAGGTGTGTTTGGGGTCTCTGACTACTAGCCTACATTAAAAAAACAACAACTGTATTGTCAAATTATTATTTTGGTATAAGACATTTGCTCTACAGAAATGTGTCAAAGCATTTGTTTTCTGGCATTTACAACGTTAAAAATAAGTTTAACAAAATGTCCTGTCTTTCCCATCACAGGCAAGACTCACCTGTCCTCCTCTTATTGAGAACATTAATTAACATTTTGCCAACGTCGCCGATGTCTTCAAAACACAGCCTCAGGATTTATAGTTATTTGTTTTTTATAATTTCTTATTGTAATTTATTTTATATTAAATATATTGCCTATTTAATAGCATGTCTTGTTATTTATATATTTATTTAGGAAATGTTTTTGTATTTTAGTTTATAATTGTTTAGATATTTTGCTTAAACCCTTAATGCAATGTATGACAATTTGTGACAAACTCAATAAAGTTGAGACTGTATACTGTACTTGTTTATTTTATGATGTTATTACTTTTGGCTGGGGAACTAATCACGATACAGACGTGTTTGTATGTGAGGAGAAGGGACAATGTGTGTTTTCTGTTAATGTGAATGAGTGTGCTTGTGTGTGGAATGCTGCCTTCAGTCTAGTATTCATAAACTTTAAAGTATCTCTCATAACAATTCCCATCAACGCTTACATGTTTCTTTCTTGAAATAAGTCGATTTATATTAAAACAGTGTTGTGTGTGTCTGTGTGTGTGTGTGTGAGGAGAGGGGAATATATATATTTACATTACAGACCAGAAATAACCAATATAACAAAATAGCCAATTTATTATTAAGATGTATTATTAAGTTTAGTCTAGCCTTTATTGTTATGTTAAATCCATTCTTGCAGCATTTTACACTGGAAAATGTCACTGTTTTGTGACAAACACAATAATATTTAGATGAGATTATTGTGTGAGGAGGACCTGATGAAAATGTCCTTTGTAAACCAGATGGTCATCCTTGTTGTCTGCCGACCACTAAGCCCTCTGTAGTCCCATCTGATCTGCTCTGGTCCCTGTGTACAGCCGTTCCTATTGCCTCGCCTCTACTTTGTGTTCAGGCCTTGGCTTCTACCTAACCAACTCTTCAGCCGCCATCGCAGTCCTCCACCCTTCCAGGCTGTTGCCCAAATCAATTATGTCCTGGTCCATATAATGTTTGTCCCAAAGCCCTGCTATAAAACCCCCTTTTCACATTCAACCCTCTGTGTCTCGCTCCTGTGTTCTCTATAGCCTTCAGCCTTAATACGTGGTGTGTGTTTGTTTGTGTATTTATGACAACATTCATTCAAGTTTTAGCATGCTTTAATTTATTCTTTCAACGTTCAAGCCACACTTTAGAACATAACAGCTGAAATTCTAATCACAGTACACTACAAACACACACACACACACACACACACACACACACAGTGTATATTTATCATTATGACCAATAATACAATTTAAAAAATCAGGTAATAAAGTAGTTGTTATAATCAGTTCAGTATAATCAGTATAATTCAGTTTCCTGTACACTATAGATTGTTATGTTAATTAAATTCATGTAATGAAATAGGATTACAAATGAGCTGAGAACGATGGTCTGCCATTAAGTAAATGCTTTTTTTCATCATAATAATGTAAAAATGTATAATGAATAATGTAGAGAAATGTCAAAATGTTTGAGTGCAGTGCCGTACACCATGCTATTCCTAATTTCAGCCAGTAGAGGGGATCAAGGACCATTAGGGTGATTTTATTGGCACTGGCACAAATATGGCCACGTAGTTTTGAAAATAAAATTGACTGAACATCATAAATGCAATGATTCTAAATAGTTATTTACATACATATATTAGTTATACGCAAACCTTTATAATAAATAAACAAAATGAATAAATATGAATGTTTGCCTGTTATATTCTAAACAGGCAAAATTGAGCAAGAGATCATATGAGCAAATAACAGTCAAATTCATATTCAAGTTATAAAAAGCAATAACTTGATGTGCTTATTAGCTGCCAATTAAAATTGGTTTGTTTGTGTAGTTGTGATGCATAATTGTTCCTACACCCTATACACAGGAAGGCTTTTGCAGCTGTCATTCCACAACCAAGCTAAAATATCTGTATGACTGGTGTACTATATCATTCTTTATTCATTTAGTGACTCAGTTATCTACAGTGTAGTAGGTAATGATGTAATGAGGTGCACTAACATTTCAGTGAGAAAACATCACAATTATATTTTGTATATTAACATAGTGCCCTGACTTAACAGGTCTCATATTTTCTAAAATAAATATTGCCGTAATGAAAATCTAGTTTAATTTACTGTGATTTACTGGCAATATGTAATATGGACTGTGCCCCTAGATGTTTAGTCAAACTGAATGTTGCTTCCTACCTACAACTAACAATGTGTGTTAAAATGGTACACACTGACCAATCAAATGTCAATTTGTAGGCCACCCTACACACAAAGTGTTTCCATGGTGAGACTAACATGGGTGGGATGCCTTTGAAAAAACACAGTCATTGTGAACTATGTGCTCACTTGTCATTTCCTCGAACTGCTCACCCATGGGGCAGAACTACTAATGTATTCTTACTATATAACCGAAAATGAAATGTATTATTTTATTATTGTTGATCTAAAACACTAATTACAGTAATTATTACATAAATGTTGAGAATCCAGTGAAGCATATTAACCCAATGACTAAGTCTATCTGACTGCATCCATTTGGCAAAATGCTGAGTTGTTATTTGTGCTTCTGGCACACGAGGAATCACCAGTCAAATACTTCCTTCCCTTTTACATTATTTATGCTGTTGATGCATAATTATGACAGAATTTCCCTTGAAACGTGTAGATAATTTAGAGATATGAAAAAGTCTATTTTTAAACAGCTGTAAAATTGGTGTGATGGTGAATTATTATTTAACTCTTCAGAGACAAAAGGACCGACTTTAAAAAGTGAAATGATTATTACTTTGCTGAAAATTAAAAAAAATGTCTATACACTGTAATGATTTAGCAGTAGAAGTCCTCGACTACTATTTACATGCATAGTTATTATGAATCAAAGTGTATTTATTTATTAAAGGAAATGTGAAAATAAAAACAGGTGCCACCCAATTGAATGGCATATGAATAATTTGAAGAATAATATATTTTCCAGTTTTTTTGTTGTAATGTATATTTATCCTCAAAGCATTTAATTAGCTCTCAAATTGTGGTCCCAGACAGACCCTTAATCCATGGTCACTTTCCCAGAGCAATATGACGGATGATATGAGTTATTGGAATTATCATATTCCCTCCCTCAACTGAACACACACACCAACATATTTTAATCTATGTATCTACCTATCATATACCTATCCATATGAACCTCTACAGAGGAATGGTACCCCCTCCTTATACCAGTTTACTGTATCTACAAGGATTGGAAACGTAAGTATAGGAACTCTCACATGCAATAACGGAGTGGCACAAATATGTGACAGGATGTCTAGTGTGCATGGAAAAAACCCTCATTATGGTTCCTGTTTTCAAATGAAACTGAGAGGACCACTTGCAGATGGGGCAAAACTAGAGATACATTGTTCCATCAAATAGACAGTAACCATGAAATCTTGCTGAAGCGATATCAACAGGGACACAATCATTGTATGATAATATAGTTTTATTGTAAAGTAGCCTAGATTTGACAGTTTACCTGGTCGTACTTACTGATGCACATACAGTACATATTCATTTGTTGAGTTATCAATAGCCTATATGGTACCGTATCTATATAACAGTGCAATAATTGAATACTTGGCAGATTTAGGACTCCTTTTAGGATTTCATGCTTACTAAGATTATGTCATATCCAGTAGTGATGTACATTGTATTCCTGTGTGAATGAGATTACATACATTTGTATCATTCCAATTCTGTCATGTAATTACAACCACAAAAACATATTTCATACAATACTTTACCTAATTTGTGAAATTAGTCTAAAAACACAGATATGCCATGTCAACTTGATCAAAGTGACAACAAAATATTATTATATATCACTTCCATAATATAGTTAGAAAATAATAAAATAAAAACAGAAAATAAGTACATTTCATCAATGAAGTCATTAGTTTCATTTTCTATAAAACTAGCTACAGTGAGTTTTTTTAATTTTATTTTCCAGATAGAAACTCTTCCTGTTCCTCATAATACAAAAAGAGAAAGGAAATCAAACAGGATATGCTCACTATTTTAATCTCCTGACATCTTAATACCAAGTATATGTATGGTCCAGGGAGTTCAGCATGCCATGCCCATCTTCTCTGTAAAGACCCTAAAGAAATAAAAATAAAAATCTAGAGTTTAAGTCAAAAGTACATCAGTATGTATTTACAGTTTTGTTAATTTTAGAAAATGAAGTTGAAGCTGAACCTTAGACAGCCCTTTCAACACACAGTCCCCTATTTTATGGAACCAGAAAATAAATGGACAGAAGATTATTATGATCCCAAATCTAGTCATCATATTTAGTATTTGGGCTTGGCTAATGTCTGAGCTTCTGAGACGGACTAAGACAATGCCAGCAAAGCAACAGTTTTATCATAGTGAATTTGGACATTGGCTTTGCGTCTTGCGCTCAGATCATTAAAATAGCGCCCTTTGTGTTCTTGATAGGTCACCTTTAAGCGGGTTTTCTTCTATGATTTGAACATGAATACATAAATGTACCTTTCTCTAATACACTGTACTAGCAGTTAATTAAGAGATGTATTTGATCAAATGCATTTACAGCAAAATACCTTTACATGTTCATGACTGTTCCTCGGTATATGGTTCAGAGGAAGTGCATGTTTTACAGTCACACCACAGAGTTGTGAGTTCACTATGAGAACGCATTTCACACACCCCACCAAAAATATCAGTAAGCTTTGTCAGCAAATGTGAAAACTTCATATACCTGCACGCCTACTTGTGCAAAGGTCCACTGTAAGATGATCGTAGTAGTTGTTGATTTGTTTTGCGTTTTGGTTGTATGATATGGAATTTTTGAATTCAAAGCATGACAATTTAGCTCGTTTGGCCTACATTCTGTTAACCTGGGAAAAAAGAATATACAGTATACTAAACACAATAGTATTATATTGAAACTCATGACTGTCCCATGTTCAATCCTCAGGGCCCCACTTATAACTCTCAAGTTCTGGAAAGCAGCATAGCATGACACAGGTCATGATTAAGACATCATGGTCACAGAAATTACGTCAAGTGGCAGCGGTTGCACACAGATTGCTTTTGAGTGAGTGTCTTTTATGAACAATGAATGCCTCATACCAAATATAATGCCTCATTCCAAATAACTCTTACCTCAAGCCACATAGTTTTTCTTACTTACTTTCTTACTACCCCTTTATTTAAATAGTTTTCTTGAAATTCTCAGCAGTCTTCAGGCAGTCCTCAAATAACTTCAGTCTACACATACAGCGCAACATTCTGTGACTACTCTCACTTGAAAGGTAAAAATGTCAAAATCACTCAAAATGTTTAACTCACTGAGATCACATCTTAATCTTATGAGAGTCAAATCTTTATGACTCATCTGGGGTTTGAACTATTGTGCGTATGACAGGGTGGGCATGCTAACTAAAAGGCCAGTTAAGAAATAAACTCATAACAAACACTAATACTAAATACCTCTTATGAAAACCTTTCGCCTTCCTTTTGTACACATCTAAGCTATACAATTGTGTCCACAAGAAGATTATTTAATTGAAAGAAATTTTTTGTGTAATTTTCATTGTGTCTGTTAATTAAAAGAAGACATGTAGGCTACTGTAGGAATTCCTGGGACAACCATTGAGTCACGAAAAAATGTGATTTCAACTTGTTGGAACGCTGATGTGATGGGAATGACTTGGTCATTCAGATGGAGTAATCTTGCAATGAAGAAACTTAAGGTGGGAGAGTTACTTCTCCTTTCTCAAGCTTTAAGTAGCGGACACCTCCAGTGGCCTCACAGTTCACTCTGAAAAGTCACCCCAGAAAGAGGGAAAAAATAACTATTTATTTATTTATTTATTTAATACATTATTTTCTTAAACTCACTTGTGTCAGTGAAAATGATTTGCTGTGGAGGCATGTTGAAGATTACCCTGGTTGTTGTTGTTGCCTTGATGACTGTGGTTGCACATGGATCTGCACAAGGTAAGAACGTTGTTAACAAGAAGTGGGCAAATAAACTGTTATTCTAAAGCACCATGTGTTTAACAAATGCTCTCTCTCTCCTGCTGTCACAGAGAAGGTAGTGAGTGACTGCTGTATGGCTGTGACCAATAAGCCCATACCAGAGCCCATCCTAAGCTTTGGGTTTCAACAGAAGAGTGGCCCATGTGTTTTTGCTGCCATGTAAATGTTTGAATTTTTGAATTTTCGTATTGTTCTTATGAACTTGCAGAATTACTTATAAAAGCCAAATATGAATAGAGCATATATCTACTTCTAGGGGTAAATGGGAGTTAAAATCATCTATGTTAAATCATTACGATGTGTTTGTAATTCTGCAGCCAATTACCTTTAAATTGTAATACTCTTCTCACATAATTAGATATTTCATTTTCTTTAGTTTAAGTATTGTTAAGGGATACTTGGGGAAAAGGAAAGTTAAACAGAAACACACATTAAATGATTAAGAACTATTGATATAAAGGAATCACAGAAACCAATCATTATTGTTTGCTGTTTGCTGACAGTGTCCTTCTGTTGCAGTTTTCAGACAGCAAATGATATTTACTGCATCAATCCTAGAGCTCCCTGGGCCATTAAAAAGGCAAAAGAGTTATGGTAAGTGATGTGTTCACTCATTTAAACTGTCTCAGTAAGTTGGTAATCAGTCAATAAGCTATTGTTAGTCTGTTTATGTCTGTTTTAAAGTAGGCACTATTACTATAGTTAATTTGGTCTATAGTTCACTTGACACTAAATATATATATTGCTAATAATTACAAACCAATTATTATGCAGAAAAGCACAAACTCAATACATATTGTTCCCAACAGGAATAAGCATAAAATGAGAAGATCTCCCTCAACGACATCGTCTGTGCCCTCCTCCACTCCCTCTCTCCTCTCCCTTATTATCTCTACATCCTCGTCTCCAGCCTCTCCTCCACCTGCCGTCTATAAAGAGACAACCAATGAGAATACCTCAGCCTCTCCGCCACTCGCCTTCTATTCAGAGACAACCAATGAGAATACATCAGCCTCTCCTCCACCTGCCTTCTATTCGGAGACAACCAATGAGAATACCTCAGCCAAGCCAGTTGGCCAATAGAATATAACATTCTTGCTAACTAAAATATTTAATTTAAATTGAGTCATAATCGTCTCATGAAGCTGGCCACCTCTGGTAAAACCGCCTACATCCTCATTTGAACAGGTCCTGTGATTCTACCCCTGTATAATGGGCTATGTCAATATTTGGTTCAGTTTTTGTGTTTTCTGAAAAACCTGAAAAAAATGACATACAGTATGGGCTATTATTTTAGGAAGATGGCGATATTAACGTTGTTCTACACCTGTGCAGACCAAATAGAAATTGTAATTTTATTTATTTATGGATTTATAATATTTACATTACACTATAGGTCTATCCCTTTATATATAAATTCATAAATGTATCTTAAGCTTGAAGTTGACATAATGTATTTAAGTACTTATTTAAGTATTATATAAAAAAGCTGACATGATTATAGAAGTTGTGTGCATTTTGAAAATATTCAGTATAAATAAATTATTTACAACCTCACCTAATGTGTTCATATTGTGTACAGGTTCTTCCAGTGTTGTCTGTATTACAAAATAAGCAGCTTTTATCCTAACAGAGTGGATATCAGGCAGTATTAGGCATCTTGCTCAGTGATGTTTACATAGAGATCCACGTCCTTCTCCTAGTTTAGAGTACTTTATTTGATGCATGGGCAACACAGTAACTAGCACTGTGGCCTCACAGCAAGGCAGTCCCGGGTTCGAACCCCAGTTGTCAACTCTTACTGTAATTCACTTTAAAGCATTGCGCTCTCTTGTCAAGGCGAACTGACAATTTACTGAATGAACAGGCTTGACAGAAAAGCTTCTCGCAGGAGAAAAACTTCCTTGTTCTTGAGATGCAGAGTTGCCAAGTCCGCATATACTGTATGACACTCTAAAACCACCAACGCTTAGGATAGTTAACTTGTAATTTTAAATATTATCCATGGAATAGGCTGACATAACAAACATAATATACACAAATTGTGGCTTGTGTAATTTTGGATAAGTCTCTGCTTACTTCGCCTATTGCTCATTAGGCAATAGGCTAAATGAATACGAAGTGAGGTTTGGTTTCAACACACAGATCGCACATTTAGCTCAACTTGGCTCTCTAGATGTTTCAGGGTGCATTTTCAGTATTTTCTTGTTTCTTCTAGTGTGTGACCTTTACAGTTATATTTTAATAGAAGTTAGGGTGATTGTCCAACCAGCTGATAGGTTTGATCCCAAACACCCAAGGCCTAATTGTAAGTATCGTTTAGCGAAATTCCACAGAGTCACAGGATAAAGGTTTCTGCTAAATAATAAGTGTGGCAATAAACGATTCAGAGAAAGTTATTATAAAAATGTTAGTTTCATAATGCCACATGACTTTTTTGACTAGGCATGAAACTAACATGGTTTACAGTATCTTATGAAATGCTGATGAAAGTATTTCTGTGGCAATTCAGCGGTGGTCATCCGGAGGAAGTAACCATCATTCATTCATGCTAGTTTTTTCATTCAAATAATACAGGAATCTGTGACTAAAATGGGGGTGGGGGTGAGGACTTCTGTTTTTTTGGCTTTAAGTATCGGACATCGCTAGTGGCCTGACACCCAGGATTGCTGGAAAGAAAGAGGGAGAAAGAGGAGCAGAGCTATTTATTTATCTATTTAATAAGTTATATTCTTAGTTCTAGGAACTCACCGGTGTAAGTAAAAATGGTTTGTGGAGGCCTGTTGAAGATCACCATGGTTGCTGTTGTATTTATGTCTGTGATTAGAGCATCTGCAGGAGGTGAGAATGTAATTAATTGGACAGATTTATATTCATACAATTACAATACAATGTATTTAACTGAGTCAAAAACATGTATCCTTCTATAGTAGCAGCCTCAGAAAAACTAGCTGAATGCTGCACTAAAGTGAGCGATAAGGAGATCACCGATCCAATCACAGGCTACATGCTTCAGTATAAGTCTGGTTCATGTGTTAGAGCTGTCATGTAAGTCAAGTATTTAACAATTATAGTTATCTCTTAAAACATCATTATATGCATATCTAACATGGCTGGCCTACTGTTTAATTAAATTATAATAGTATAAATACAAAATTTGCAGCCATGTTGTCTGACCGTTTCTTTCTATTGCAGTTTTCAGACAGAAAAGGGTCTTTTCTGCCTTTACCCAAATGCGAAGTGGGTCAAGCAGAAGGTCATTGAGTTACGGTAAGTTAAATTTCATTCAATAATTTACTTATTTTTTTTAGTTACTTATAGTTACTCATTCAGGGAAAAGAGTCTCTGATTGGTCAGAAAACTGTATCCAAAGTGACTTGTTGATAGCTAATGGATGATTGACATTTCTAAGAAATTACTGCATTTATAGTTCAACTCCTTTATTTGTGAGATGGTTAGTCAATAAAAAGATACATTAGTGTTTAAAAAGAATACACCCCCCCCCCTCCCCCAACAGAAACAAGAAAACTACTCCCTCCATAGCTTCAGGTGTACCCTACACCCCTCCATCTCTCCTCTCCATCATTACCTCTACCTCCTCCCCTCCTACATCTCTTCAACCATCCAGCACTTCTTCGACCATAACCAATAAGAATACCTCATCTCAGCCGGTTGACCAATAGAATCCCTGCATCATCTTGAGCTCCAGACAATTCCAGGAAGATGTTTTTGCTGTGTTCTAGAAATATGGAAAGATGGATTGGCATTCATTAAATATATACTAAGAAATGTTTGTAAAGCCTTTTCTCATCGAATGCAGGGAAATATATGCTGTTTGTATGTAATGTGATACATGTAACAAGTCATAATAATAATTAATATATATTTTATATTTATATATGTTGAAATTAGAAACATTAACATATACTGTGTACATTGCAGTATTATATACCAAGTTTTTCATCTGAAAAATAGCAATTATAACTTTATTTAAAACTGAAATTATATAATTTACATAAAATATTATTTTTTTACATCTGACAATAACAATGTTAACTTTATTATTTTTATTATTTTGAAATCACTATGGAAAAAGAGTTTGACTATTTATGGTTTGGAACTGCAATCAATTACAAATAAATGCCTCTTTTGTATAAACTCAACTCACCATCTATATTTTTCAGTGGGTATACATATTATTATGACAGTTGTGTCTGACTATTTCTCAGAAATCATGTTGAGGTCTTGGTGGCTTAGTGCAAAGTCAAGGAGGTGGAGGTGTGATTGTACACCAACACCTAACACACACAATGTGTCCTTCTTCAGGAAAATATATGTCGTCAACAGAAAGATAACTCTCCCCCCGTCACCCACACCAGATTATCAGATATTTACCCGTGATCTGCAGTCACATTTGCCAAGAGCTGGCCAGTGTACCCAGTAGCCAACTATTGCCGCCTGTTCCAGAATGCCTGCCAGAGGCCATCTTCTCCTTCTGACTGTGTGTGTGTGTCTGTGCACAGCGTTGTCTCAAAACTGTAAGTAACAAACCCTACTTAACCTTTTATTTGTTTACAAAATTACAATAGCAGAGCGATTGACACCATTAGCACACATCAAGTGTTGTCTGTCTGTTGTCTGTAGCCAGGGGGCCATCCTCTAAAATGCGTACCTCTAACATTACAACAAAAACATAATGATAGACTTCAAACACAATGTGTATGAATTAATTTTTCTTGGTTTATCCTGCTTTTAAACATGCCACTAGATGCTTATTCGTTAATGTGATCTTAGATCAAGCTGTGTTTTAGCTTTTTCCTTTTCCTTCTACTGAAAGTGTACTGTATGTAGAACATTTATGGCCTCAGGTTTTTCCGTAACTTTCCATAACCAGGTCAAAGCCACACAAAGGTGATGAACAAAATATATAATTTACTTCCATCAGACATCTTAGCAGTGACGTCACACTGCAAATTTGAGGCTGATTTTATGTATATTTAGACGATGGGTCAGTGGAGTATAGCTGTTATGTCTCCAGTCACCATTAACTCTCTTGTTTGAGAGGAACTACAGTACATAAATCAATTTACCCTATAATTAAAGATTGTTGTTAACCCCGAACCAACAGCCAGTTTGTTTGCTCTCTCTCTCTCTCAGTCCGCAAGCATACAAAGTTACATAAAAGTTCCACCTGCTGTGAGCCATTGATTTCCAAATTATCCCAAATGCCATTTTTTGGAAATGTGACATATTATGATTGGCAACCAGCCACTGGATCCTGTGTGAAGGCCCTCGTGTGAGTGACACACACACGTGCACATGCACACAACCCCTCTTTACATCTCTTACACACACACACACACACACGCACACACACACACACAAACACATGCCATAATATCAGTTTGGCTCATAGATCAATACATTAATGAGTGTGTGTTTGTTCTTTAGCCTCTACACTGGACCTAAACGCACCTGTGTTCCCCCAAGTGCTGGAGACTGGGTCCTCAAAAGTAAGTTGTTTACAACACACGCACACGCACACGCACACGCACACGCACAC